>OZ005741.1:67124937-67193181 GCA_963930735.1 Dioctria linearis
TATCTTCAGCAAATTTTGTAGGACTATTAAAAATTTCTGCCATGTCAGAATTACGAGCCAACATCAAGCGGGTAAATTAAATTTAAGAACAAAAAAGTTCTTTGATAACTCAAAAATTTATATTTGTCAAATGCAATGTTATTTTTTCCCCCACAGTAAAATTTTTTTTAACGGTTCTCCTAAGCTACAGCGTCTGAGACAAGTGCCTCTCTTGTTTCATTCTTATAAAAAAAAGTCATTTTTGAGGACCCAAAACGGATGGTTTGTAATCATTTGTCCGGACCGGTTACAAGACTTAGTCCGGCCCTGCTCACACGTACACTCCCCATTAATTTTTATGGCAAATGTCGCAAACTGTCAAAGAGTTAAATTGTCAAAATGGAATATCTATTTCCAAATCATCTGAAATAAGTTTCGAAAAAGACCACTGCAACGATTCTGTGGATGCACTGCTAGCTGTTTCTAGTCGAGGGACTGCGTTCGAAATAATTTTAATCTTTTCCATAAAAAAATATTTAAAAACTTTCAGTTTCACAAAATTTAATTACAAATTAAAAACGTATTTTTTTCCTTTTTCTCATTTTGTAAGATAATTTAAAAAAAATAATATAAAATTATAGGAAAACATATACATTCAAAAAAACGAGGTCTGGAAAAATGCAGAAGGCGTTTGCTTCTTTCGTCACTCAAAATAAATTTCCGTATACTATCCGTACTATCTCCTTCTTAATATCTGGAAAAAATACATCCCATCATAATGTAAATCCTCCTCTAGATTTGATATTCCGTTTAAAATGTAATCAAAAATTAAAATATATATATACAGGGTGTTTCACACTAGGAGTTCAGTAGAGCGGGGGAGGTGATAGTACTCACCTAGATGATCCTAGATGATGAGGGAAGGGGCATATCAACCGTTTAGGAGTTAGGAGGGGATTAAGAAAGAAAGCTAGTTTTTTTCACAAGACACCCTGTATCTTAAAAACTACAAGGCGTACGCCTCTCCTATCAAGAATTATGGTTGTCTAAACTAAAAATTCCGGATTTTCCTACCTTTTTTTTTTAATTTAACCTCTATTATTTTTGCAAAAAGGTCGTCGCTAGCATAACCTTTTTTTTTATAAAAACTATTAACTGTCGACTTTCCTCTTTAATTTGATGTATTACACCCAATGTGCTATCTGACGCCCTTTAAGAGTTATTAGCTCAAAACGTATTCTCAAACTTATTTGCAAACCTATTCTCAACGATAATGGTTGATATGCCCCCCCCCCCTCCTGCAAAATAATTGTTGGACCGCTTAGGTGAGTACTATCACCCTCCTAGTGGGAAACACCCTGTATACATATGTATATACATACTGTACTGTTTTTTTCGCTATTTTGCATACGTTTTTCCTAACTTTGCTTTACCTGAAGAAAAATATATTATGACAAAATCAATTGATGTGAACCGCTACATACATATAAAGAATTGTGGGTAAAAATTTGACTTATCACATTAACAAAGGTATAGGCTACAACGAGGGGGGGGGGGATTTGAACCCCTCAAACCCACCCCATATATACAGCCATGGGTGTACAGATTAGAGGTATACGCAGTATATGATCAGGGACCGAACAGCAGGAAATATTATTGTCTGTTGGGAATTACAAAAGAAATTCGATAATTTAACTAGAATGGAAAAAGTTGTAGTATCTACTATAAGTTGGTCCACATTTGATAAAATCTGTAAGAAATCTGATCAAGGGTTGTGATATTGTTTGAGAAACAATATGGCATCACAATAACAAGGAAAGTATATAATTTATTTCAAAAGGGTGAGAAATTCAGAATGTATTCGAAATTAAAACGGAAGCATATTTGATAAAATGAATGTAAATTTAGCTAGACAAACTATAAGTTCAAGAGTTGGGGATGCCATAGAAGCTTGTATTGGAAACAAATATTTTACAAAATCTATGGAAAGCAAAAGTCTACCGAGGCGCGGTATTTTTGGTAATATATACAATGAACAACTGCTTAATTGAAAAAAACTGGAAAGAAAAAATCCATACGGATAATCTTCAAAAAAACCAATATACCTTATAATCCACACTCTGGATTTAGAAACAAAAATTGTTGGAAAGTGCATTCAAAAAACTAAAGAGAAGTTCTGTGACTGATTTGCTGAAGAAAATTTATGAAGGGTACAGAGAAAGAACGAGGTAAGTCACATTTACTTGAATATAAGTTATTTAATGTTAAAAGTGTCAAAACCTGTTATTCGAGCTGTAAAAACAATTTAAGTGAATTTTTACAAAATTTTCGAACAAAAGAAAAATTTAACAAAAAAGTTTGTTCACAATAAACAAAATTTAAAGTGTTTCAACGAAAGTACATTTTATAAAAGGAAAAATCAATGTAAGTCCAAAAGAACAGTGTTTAAGTGCTTTTCAGGCGATAGTTAAATTGGTCCTTTTTATTTATGATCTCGACTGTTGTCAGAATGAGGTAGTCCTTCGAAAAATGTCTGCGCCACATCCATATAATTATTTTAAAGCCTGCAAATCGTTGTATTTTACAGGAGATATTGGCATGATTTCCTCCTATAAAGTTTGCCGGTGTACTACTGACAATTTCTGTTAAAGATTTTTTATTTCTTACGATAAAAATCTACCATGGACCATTATACGATTTTCTTAGCTGTATTGACGTAGGATAATCCTTAGAAATTAATAATTTAGAGATTGACCGAGATGTGAAATCGGCCTTTCTTTAATAAAAATTGCTGTAATCCTTTGTTCAGGCTTTAAAATTGTTTTTTTTTTACATTCAATTACAGTGAATGGTAATGGCTTATAGCGTGAAGCTATAACATGATCGCGCTATTCCTTTGGAAGCGAACATTTCGTTTTATTTGCTGCATATTTTTGTGTAGCTATGGTCACGAATAAGAAAAGAAAACTCTAATAGAACCCTAACGATTTATTACATGAACCAAATAATGCAAAAATCAAATAGACTTTAATTGTTTTTTCATTCAAAATTTGGACTTAGCGGATTTTGGTGTCGCAGGTGAGGATTATATTTCATGATCTACAGAAAAAATATCAGAAACATTTTATGGTGCGAAAGTGATGGCATACGCCAACAAAGCCACGCAAAAATTTGTATAACTTCCGTCATACCACGATAGCTCGAGAACGCTTCCACTTCGAGTACAGAAATCTTGCACACGGGCACTGCCTAAGAACGCGTAGGCGTAGAGAGCTGAAATTTGGTACAAAGTGTAGGGTTGAGTAGAGTTGAGTAGAGTTGAGTAGGATTGAGTGGGGCTGAGTAGGGTTGAGTAGAGTTAAGTAGGGCTAAGTAGGGTTGCGTAGAGTTTAGTATAGTTGACTAGAGTTGAGTAGCGTTGAGTAGAGTAGAGGGCAGTTGAGTAGAGTTGAGTAGAGTTGAGTATGGTTGAGTAGAGTTTCATAGAAATGGTCAGTACTGATAAAAGACTAGACTAAATCAGGAAGCTCCTTCTTGGTGCTGCCATACAAAACTTTTGTTTTTCACTGTACAAGGTGTTCCAGACTAATATGACTATATTTTGCCACATTATTTCTCTCGTCCAGACAAGCAAAAAATTGTATGGCAGGGGGGCAGAATGTCACCTTGTGCAGTTACAGGGTGATTATTAAAATATTCTATTTTATTCATTAAACAATCTATATATTCAAAAGTATGGTCTAATTTAAGACGGAATTGTATGCAGAAGTTCACGACCTTTCAAAAGACTTCTTAACTATGCCCGTAACCCTCCCCACCACTGAGTTATGACGCTTCAAATTTAAAATTGTGGTTGTTTTTTTTACATTTTTCGGTTTTTTTTCATAAATACCCCCACTAACGTACACCTTCTTTACAAAATTTTGAAAGCCCAGAGTCTCTTCTATAATTTGACCTAGTATACTTATGTTGTATCTGTGACGGTTAAGCAGTTTTTAGCTCTTATTCAGGTCACAGATAATTTGTTCCATTAGTGACTGAAAACACGTCAAAACACAAGTATCGTCTAATTTTGGTATGACTTGCAACAGAGTAAGAGCTAATAACTTTTTAAACGGCTACAGTTAGTAAAAAGGGTGTTGTAAGTTAAATTCACGAGGAGACTCTAGGCTTTCTAAATGTTGTAAAAGAAGGGAACTTAGTGGGGGTATTTAAAAAATAAAAACAGAAAAAAAAACCGACATTTCAAATTTGAAGCGTCAAAACTCTGGTGTGGTGGTGGTTACAGGGGTAGTTGAGTCGTTTGAAAGGCCATGAAGTTCTGTATACAATTTTGTCTTCAAATAAACCGTACAGGGTGTATTTTTGAATATATAGGGTGTTTATTGAAAAAAGATAATATTTTACTAATCACCTTGTAACTCGACATGGTGACATTTGCCCTCCCTCGGCATTCAATTTTTATTTGGCTGGATGAGTGGAATCATTTTGCAAAATATAGTTATATAAGTCTGGGACACCCTGTATATCTGAACACTGAATGAGAACGCGTCGTCGTGCAACGCTGAAATTTTGCATACGGCGTTTTCATAAAAATTTCTAATACAAGTTTGAAAATCGGCAGCCATTTCTTGGTTTTATAGGGCAACAACCAACAAAGGGTTGTCTCATTTATTTAATTTTTGAAGTTTTTTTATCCTTTTTTGTGAGAACGCTTTGTGCGAAATTTCAGAGTTGTACGTCGACGCGTTCGCAGACAGCGTTCAAATATATATGTAGTGAAAACCCAAAGTAGAGTATGGCAGTACCACCGGGGGTGGCCCGGTTCAGTCTATCTTTGAACTATTTTTTGCCATTGCTATGCAAATACCTTGTACCAAATTTCAATTTTTGTATAGAAACCTTACGAAGGAGTTGCCCGTTTGATTCTATTTTCGAACCTAAATTTACTTTTTTCTAATGAAGCTCATGTGCAAAATTTCTGTACTCTAAGTGGAAGCGTTCTCTAGGATGACGTAAGTTATATACATTTTTCCGTGTTTTTGTTGGCGTCTGCCATCACTTTCTCACCATAAAATGTGTCTGCCATTTTTACCATTGATCATGAAATATAACTCTCAACTAGCCATACCAAAAATCACCGTTCATACAATCACGTAAGTCAACCGGTATTTTAAGGCCTTCGAGGCCATCTCGCAGCACCCTCCACCACTGGTAGCCAGGCAGACTTTCGAATAAGTTATCAACAATGTTAAGAAAGTATGACCCTTTCAACGGTATCATTATCTTAATTTAGACAAAAACGTGACTTACCTTGTTGTTTCTCTGTACCCTTCATGTGTTTTGAGCATCGAATGACAATTCTAGACTATCTCATTAAGGTCCGTCGCAGAAAAAAATTCTTATGGACTATTAGAAATACAAGGGGATTTTGAAAGTACATAACTCATTCCAGATAACCAAATCATATGGAATAATTGATTTCAGATTACAGCTATTCCCAGCAATTACCTATGGGCCAGGATACTTTCAGAGTTTGTATGGAATACGAAACTACCCTTATTTTATTGCTTGGTATTTTTTTTCAACTAGGTAATTGTTATTACTAGACATATGGTCTTTTTCAGGCTTTCATTAGCCACTACATAGGCTCTCCTGAAAAGAAAGTTCTTGAAAAGTAATTTTTTTGTGGCATTCATTTGGTATAGGTTCCGCCATTACAACGGTAGCCCGTTATTAAAAAAATTTTAATGATAGGACTTAAATTTTTGAAATCAAAATGCTTTGAGGAAAGTTGAGTATGTGTGTATGGATAAAACTAACAAAAAATTAAATAAGTAAAAAACGAGTTTTCAAACAAAACTGAGGCCAAGCCGCATAAAAAAGTAGAAAATAAAGTTTTCTTCACACACAGAGGTGGACTCAGATTTTTTTATTGGGACATTTCTCTTGAATATTCTTTCTCTTCATGAATCAAATCACTTATTACCTCTGATTGATCATACTGAAATATATCGGTGATTGTCAGCGAAAAAGTCTGAGTCCACCTCTGTGTGTGAAGAAAAGTTTATTTTCTACATTTTCATGCGGCTTAGCCTCAGTTTTGTTTGAAAACTCGTCTTTTACTTATTTCATTTTCTGCCTTTTTCACGTTAACTAAATTGTTATTACGTGCTGTATGGAAATATTTTAAAACAGTTTTATGACGGCTGAAAAGGCAGTGATTTACTGAATTTTACCGATTTTCCATGTTTTCCATAGACTTTTCCTATTACTATGAAATTTTTTTTAAAAATTTACATGAATTTTCCTCGATTTTTCATGCAAGTTTTCATGATTGTTGAAGACAAAGTATTGATGCCAGTAGGACGGAAAAAAAATGATTCCGCATAGCTTATAAAACTTTTTTGTGGGGAAATTTTCCGGAAAAGTCGGCAAATTCCGGAAATTTTCGGAAAAATTTCCAGAAAAATTGGCAAATTCTGCATTTTTCCTGAAAGAGATTTATCACTTATCAAATCGATGAAAATTTTCCGATGATTTTCCCGCTTTTCCGGGATTTCCATGGAGTTTTCCACAAAAGCAACTTTATGCAACTCATTTCGCTCTACAACTTTGTCTTAGGTTGCAAAACGCTCAAACGCTTCTTTGGTCGGAAAAATTCCGGAATAGCGTTATACATGAATTTTCCTTGATTTTTTCTGCAAGTTTTCATCATTGTCGGAGAGAAAGTCATGATGCCAGTTGATAGGGAGCTAGATCCTGCATAATTTATAAAACATTTTTATCGGAAAATTTTCTGGAAAAGTCGGAAAATTCCGGAAATTTTTTTCGGAAAAATCGGAAAACTCTGCATTTTTCCCGAAACGGATTTATCACTAATCAAATTAGTACCAAATTTTCAAATAATTTTTCCCGATTTTCGGGGTTTTCCATAGAAATTTCCGGTTCAAATTTTGATAGATTCAATTGTCACGCGACATGAACCTGTGTGCCAAATTTCAGCTCGCTGTGTGACGAAAAGTGGGTTTACGAGAATGTCGAAAATAATAAAAAAGAAGTATATAAATAAATAGACAGACAAATTCCTGTACGAGTTAAAGATCGAATATTTTTCTGTTTATTTTGAAAAATTCTAATTATTTACTATAATGATTACGGAATTTAAGTCAATAATGTTGTTAACTATGGTAAGGGCAGAATTTTTTTTTATGTACATATTTTGCATACAATTAGGTGGTTTTAATTCATTGCATCACCGTCAGATGGAGTGAAGCGCTTTTGGAAAGCTTTCATTTCATGATCAGAAAGTGTACCTATGCCGCCATTTTTTGCATCAGGCACATGTGTGTAGATTTCGTGGAATATTTTAGTTTTTATCATTGGTAATTTCTTATTTTTGTTTACGAGGTTAGGAATTTTTTGGCAAATCTATTCTGGTTATAGGTAACGAATTGTGAGTAACTAATATTTAATAATGGGATGTGTTTGTAAATTCGGTCCAATAATTATGAAATAAAGAAGAAACTGAATATTGCTAGATGTGTAAATTTGTGTATATGATATGGAAATAATTCTATTAGGCTAGTTAGTACTTTTGTGATGCGATCCATTTATGATCGAGATACGAGTTTTTTGAAATTTGAAAAATTTTGCAAATTCTGATTTATTTTTAAAAATTTATATCTCAGAATGTGTTCCTCGCATGTTAATGACAAAAATGTTATTTATTTCGGAAGTTTCCGAGAAAAATTAATCAAGTTTCCTTTTCTGATAATTTGCTTTCAAGGATAATTGATATTTCCGTTATGCTTGAATATCTGAAAATGTGCAGTCTCAATTTTTTTTTAACCCCTAATAAGTTTTAGATAAGCTGTAGAAAGGGAATTAACTGTGAAGGAAAATTGAAGAAGTGTGGGGAGTTGTCAGATTATAACTGTGGGATCGGTAAATAAGTAGGATGAAGTATGCCAATATATACCTTGGGGTGTCAAGATAGCGCTTTTCTGGAAACTTGTCTCCCTACATTCGATGCGTCCCTGTCAAAGATAAGATCAAACTTAAGCACTGATTCTAAAGACAACACTTCATCCTTTCTAACATAGTACATGTTACAAGTGAAAGGGTTTTCTCAGTTTGATATACAGGGTGTCCCTTTCTGTGTTTTTTGCACTTTCTCTTAAACATGTTCAGCGGAAATGGCTTTATAAGTTCAATAAGTGCCAGAAAGTAGGCAATTAACTTTAGGAAAAGACGTTTTTCGGCCATTTTCGCTGAATATGCTTAAGAAAAAGTTGTTGTGTACAAAAATTTCATTGAATACACAGTACCTGCGGATAGCTGAAAAAGACCTTGGGATAGGAATTCAACACATAATTCAAGGTTCCACAAGCCCGCTTAAAGCCATGGCTCGCTTATCTTTTGGACGTGTAGGAAAATCGCATCAGCAACTTTAATAAAAATTAGAAAAGAAGCCCCACGACAAATCTGAGCTTCAGTAAGATTTGTCGGAAAGCACAGTATGTACGTATGTACAAAGTACGTACATACATATATGTCGAGCACATTAATTTCACACAGTGAAGACTGAAACGATCGAGGATTCACCCAAAAAAGCTTTCATCAGCACATTGTCGCGAGCTGCATGCATTTTGGATGCACCAATGTATGCACCAAAGTCAAGGCTTGATATTTATGAAAATATCAAATTACACTTCAAGCCATCGTCCGCCGCAATAATTCTGGACAGGTTCAAACATATCCAGGGAAAATAATTTTCTGAGCGAATAGCCTAAATAATTAAAAGAAAAGTCTCAAGACAGTTGGTTTTTAAGTTCGACGAGACAAGTACGCGCGAATCGGTTGGGTACTGGCTATTGTAAATTGTAATAAAATGTATAGGGAGTTCGTGTTAAAAGTAGATAACCTAAGGAATTGTGATAGAAACGTAGTTATTAAAAAAAAAAGTATAAAAAGAAATATAAACTGAAAAACTGTGTTCTAATTGTGAAAATTCCGCACCAAATTGAGGTGGTGAATCCAAGTGACATCGTAGATGGTAAGGTGTTAGTCAGTAAACGCGTTACTTTGATACCCGAAGTATGTGTATATAAAGGAAAAAGGGATAAGGCCTACATAGGTTACGACACCTGAAGTGCCCAGTGTCAGTGATTACACCCTGTTGGGAATAAATATATAACAAAGTGCAAAAAACGTAGAAAGGGTTACATTTTTGGTACAGAGTCTGATTACTAAGCCCGCCGTAGGCGTTTGCAACCTCTAGTACGGGTCTCTCATCAAAGTGGATGTTTATAGGAAGCATAAGCAGAGATGGGCGAATCTTAGTACGTGCAGTTGCACGAAACTGATTGTTGATGGGCGCAATGGGAATATCTCCGATTTTGTCATGGGGCTCAGAAGGAAACAATGTAGAACTGAGGTTGGCTTCATCACCGGCCACAGCTCGTTTCGCGCTCACCTAACATGGATGGAAGTTGTCGACAGCCCTGAGTGTCTGTCCTGCCTGGAAAGAGAACCTGAGACAACCGAAAACTTTTTGTGTGCATGTCCGGCCTTGGCCCGGAGTAGTCTGGATACTAGGTCCTGCCTTTACATCTGTAGATGAGTTGAAAGACCCTTTTTCACCAAGACCTGATGCACTTCATTAAGAGGGCAGCAAGGTTTTGGTGATAGGGTTTCTGGCAGGATAGCACAATGGGCCGCTCTGGCCTCCGTGATTGGCATGGGATCTCCTGTCGGCATCTCCACGAAAAAAAAAACTAAAACTTTATACTAGAGCTGGGCAGTTCACCTGAATTTGGGATAGGGAACCACAATAATAATATGCTTGCCGTCAGTAGCGCCGATGCAGTGTATGCAATTGTATGCTTATGATATCTTATCCCATTCTGTTGCATTTGAAGGTACGAAGTATTTCGGTGAAAATTCACCCCAAAGAGCTTCAAAGGCTCCTAATGCTATTTTGACAAATGTTGACAATCCCGTCTTAAATTCCTAAGCGTAAATGCTTTTGGGACTACCATATGCCAGATATCTGTAAAATTATATGCTGGTGTAGCTTATACCACTTATTATTAGTAAATATTACTTACATATATTTTTCGGCTAAACTGTACTATGATAAAATTGGTTTGCAGATTGAGCGCTTTTCTAAGCGCTCACGCAGCATTACTAAGAGGCATTGCCGTCTTTATGTACGAGGCCGTGACATCAAATTCTTTGAATGTATTCGAGTAGTATAATTTCGTACTTTTGCAAGTAAAAAAAAAAAACAAAAAAACAAAACAAAAAAAAAATTGCTTTGTGTCATGGCCTGGAACATAAAGCAATGTAGGAGGGCATATGCGTGCTTTAAAAAACATTCCGGGATCCTTTTGTCGCGTTTCTTTGAATGAAATTTCAAAAAATCTTAACCTATCCCGATCTTTATTGATTTGACGGACCCACGATTTTGCTTTTTTTGTGTTTTCTTTATGCTTTGCAATTTTAAGTTAGCTGCATAAGCTATAATGCTATACTTAATGGTTTTTCGTAATTTTTTCCTTGATACAATTTCTTTGACCAGTGACAGCTGTCAAACACACTTGTCGCATTGCGTGTACTTTAAATGCAACATTGTCGCCAATTAAGTTGCCAACAATGTTGTATTGTTCTTAATGTATTTTGGCCTCTACACTGAACTCGTCATACTGTTGAAATTTCGCACTGAGTTAATCTGCACACGGAAGCGAATCTTACTTTGTGAATATGTAATAACTCATTTCCAGCATTGCAGCCGCGATTTGTCAACAATAAAAATAAAAATTGCATTTTACTGAGCGAAGTATGTACCCAGCAATTATGGATTGCATCATCGCTACCTGCAGGTGTGGTGTTATCATTTAAAGAATTATATACCTCGCTGTGCGAAAATTAAAATTTTGGGTGTTTACTAGTTTAATTACTCCAATAGCCGCCGATTGCCTCCGCCTGCTGTACCAGATTAAGAGGGCGGATGAGCGGTTTGATTAACCTAAAACTTATCAAAGCCTATATAAAAATGATTCCTATAGAAACACACTGCAACTCTACCAATACTACGACAAATAAAAGAACGCCTCCGATAAAAATTAAACTTTACCACAATAAATTATGACCAGAAAAGCATCACACACAATATTCTCTTTCATTTCCGTTTATTTTATGTAAAACATATGTTCAAGAACCACACTTAGTCGCTCAAATAATCAGTCAAGATTTACATTCTAAGTGAATATATACCAAAAACATCTTGTTTAGAAATTCTATGCCAATTCCGTTGGGATGATTCTTCCCATTTTTTATGCCACCACACCTATCCAACATCTTATTTCAAAAGCTTCTCAAGTGTACATTCTTCGTACATTTTGATCATTCATCTTCCACCAGAGAGAGGTATGAAAATATATTTAACTGAGGGTGAAAAGGACCTGATATGATCCATATGACAAGATTTACTTTTTCATACGAGGAGTTTTCTTTCATATTTTGTCAACGAACGGAAATGATATAAACATGTAAAAGGGGATCCCAAGTGAAAAGGAGGCAATGTCCTATGAACGTGAGATTCCGCTTGATTTCCAACACAACTCCCTGAATATTCCTTTAAAATGACCGAAAAATCTGCATAATTTCATCTTAAGTAGGATACTCTGGGTGTTACTGTCATAAAAGCCAGTAGAGCCTATGTTTATATACAAGAAAAATTTATATTTAGTAATCTGAAATAAATGGATTTGTGAGACATATTTGAGTTTATTGTGTAAGGAAGTGCGGTGATTTATGTATAATTGTTAATATAATACCAAAAACGATGTTGTTGTTTAATAACTCTCTTTCCTAAGCTCTTAAAAATGCTGTCAGGAGTAGTGTGTTTTTTAGATTTTGGAATAGTTTACAATATGGATGTTTAAATGTAGTGATTGTACACGATGACAATCTGATTGAGAGTTGAAGTCCTGAAAACAAAAATATCTGAAGTGCCAAATTTCTTCGTTTCTCTCATAGAACAGAAATTGTGCGCATTCGTAAATTACCCCCTGTCTTCACTGGCAATAAATTATGGCCTACCATGTACGGAATTGTCAGTATAGACCATGTAGCCATGGCAATAATTCATGGTAACCCATATGGCGTACCATATATGTACAAGAAAATTGCTTACCATAAATTTGACGTTTATAATCAAAATGGCTGAAATGAAGCTCGGAACTAATTAATTTAATTAATTTTTATTAACTAACTATAAAGGTGCATATTCGTTTTCTTAATTTTTTCATCTCTTCTAACTTGGCGAGCTCCAAATTATATAATGCAATCAATCTTCTGATCGCAGTCTTTTTCGGTCTTGATAACGCCATCGGCCAACCAAAAATTAAATGTGATAACATAATTCGCCCACATCATTTTTTTTTCTTCCAAGATAAAAATAAAATATGGTAAGAAATTTTTCATGGACAATGTAGACAGGGGATTAAATCCGTGCTGTGAAACTTCTAAATTTATCACCTGCAATTAAAAAGAAGAAACGAGCAACCTACGTTTATGTACTAGTGCAAATTCCAATAAGCTTATATTAGTATAAACGTCTCTTGTGAAGTGAAATATTAAATCCAAGAAACTCAACCTGTAGCGTGTGGGATCAAGCAAATTAATTGCATGTAAATCCAAACTGAAGCTGCAGCGTGTGGGCCCTAGCAAAATGTAGGTTCCAATAAGCTCCAAAGTAGCCACTTGTGAAATTTTTACGACAAATTACTACGACAAACACATGTCATTTATCGACTGAATTATGTAACAAAAATGTCCAGGAAATGTGTTCAGGGTTTACACATTTCGTGTAATAAATGTCACATTCATTACAACAAATTTGTCATAATTTGTTTCAATATCTTTTGACAAAATTAAGAGACAAAATCTTCACAAAAATTGGTCACAATTTTTTGACATCTTTAATCAAGAAATGTGTTATTTTTTTCGTTAATTTGTGTGATTTTGGTGGCATTTATGTCAACTTTTATTTTGTTGCGGGGATCCAAGTTAAAGTCTCATTTCAGTTTTTATTATAAAATAAAATTACTAGACGCTGACGGTATTTATTCTCTGCTCCATAATTTGTTTGTTCAACACTTAAGTTTTTAACAGTTTTTGCATTATTTATTTTATATTTATATTACCTGCTTAATATAGTTTTTTATTAATTTAATTTTGTTTTTAACACAAACACCAAAAACACAACTAACAACAACTTTAGCGTTCACTACAAAATATCCAAAGTATCCATAATGGAGATAACCTGACAGCAACATTTTCATGCCGACAAAATGTCATTCTCTTTCTGGTATAATTTGTGACTACCAATTCTTGTGGCACTGCTTACACCAAATATTGACACAAAAAGGCTATCGAAGGAATGTCTAAAATTTGTGATATTTAGTTGCAGCAATATTACTAATCATATTATATATAACAATTATGTGACATAAAGTTCACATATTTCTGTTGTCACATATTTTGGCTACTTGGGCTGTCACGATGCCAATACCTAATTGTCTGCTGTCAATAAACGAGAAAAATTGAACTGAGAAACGAAGATTGAGCACAATGACATTTAGGTAGCGGTAGTGTAGTTTGGTGGATCATTCATAAACGGCTTTATTCCGTGCGTATTTTTACTATACAAAAAAAAATATTTAGTAGTTAATTTTTTTAGTATGAAATCATTTCAAGATCTAATCTGGCTGCAATTCTCTAATTTAATTAATCTAAATTTATATCTACGTTAATGTTTTTCAAGTTCTGCTCAAATTTCTTAAAACTAATAACTGATTTAAATTACACTTCAATTATTTTAGTTCCTTACTACTTAGTTCTATAAACTATTGCTGAAAGAAAAATTGATTAGGTATTGTCAATTATTCCAGCACGTAGTGTGAACCTGACTTTACGGAAGGCAGAATTTGATACTGTGTACCAAATGTGATACTCCTCGATAAATATGAATTGTGATTTCTATTTATTATAACCAACATCCAAAATTGCATGCGTTCACATGTTATTGCCAATCACCTTCCCCAATAATTTATTTGGATAATAATAAATATCTTGCAAGTTATTTGTGCGACAAGTGCAAAATTTGAACGTTGAAATTTTAAGCCTAGATGGAGTTCGAGTAAAACAGCACGGAGTTCGAGTACAAAATGACATTTTTATATAAATTTTATCGCTGGTAAAAACCCAAGCAAAAATTTTACTGAGGTTTGTACTAGTCCAGTACGGAGAACACTGGTAAAATGTGCCCCTTTTTCTATTATAAGATAGATGGAGCTTTATGAGTCTCCACCCCATTTTAAATAAAATATGATTATTACTGCTTTTGGAAGAATTTATTGAAAATTTATAAAGATTGAATTTTCTTTTGCTGGCAAAATAAGAAACGTATACGGATTTGATTCGATTTATTCGTATCTCTTCCATAACTGCTATATATTTCCTTTCAGAAGCGAAACTAAAATCGAGTTGGAAGTCCCTTCGAAACTCTTACAGAGTCGAGCTGAAGAAAATACGCCAAACGCTTTTCGGAAATGCTGCAAAGGATGTGAAGTGGCAGTATTTCCAGCTAATGAGGTTTTTGGAAGAAGATATGCCTGCTGCGTAAGTGAAAGTAAATTGTTGTAGATTACAATTAATATATTCTTTGTTTTACAGGAATACAGTCACAAATTATGCCACGACTCCGAAACTTCCCCAGCCAACGGTTCTTTTTGAATTTGGAGGATTTGGTATGTTTGAAAGGAGGATCCGCTGGTGTTTTAACTAATATATCTCAATTACCAACGCCAACAACTGGAGATGTATTGCCATCAGCGTCGGGAGAGGCTCCTGATACGTTATTCATCAGTACGTCAGTGACTTCAGCAAAAAAAATTTATCAATTTGGAGGATAAATATGAAGAATTTCTATCGGGCGCGAAGCAGATTCTGGGAGAATCGCAGCTTTCACCTATTGCAGCATTTATATGCAGAGTTGCAGAAACCCGAAAAAATGAAGAACAGTTTATTTTTAATTTCGGTTTATTTATTTACTCAAACCTTGTCCTATTGCGAATGCTGATGCAGATGCGTTGTTCGATCTGTCGAAAGGAGCTGTTGGGTTTCCTCTCGTCACTGACCTTCGCTGATGGAACCATCTGTTTTGTTATCGCTGTAATTAGGTGGGCAATATTCACAACATAACCGTCTCACATAATTGTGTAGGACCACTGTTGCACAAACGTTTTTTACCACATTTTTGGGAAGACAATGAATATCATGCAAATGAACTCGTCATCGAAATGACATTATACCAAATGCAATTTCTATCGTCCTCCTAGCACGACCTAGTCCTGGGATTAAAATGTTCTTGCTCTGCTGTAAGATCTCTGCCGGGAAAAGGTCTCATTAAATTGGTTCGTAGAGAAAAGAGAAAAAAGCAGCATCGCCGACGTAGAAATAGGGTAATTTCACCAAACTACCCGGTAATTCTCTCTTGGCAGGCAAATCCAATTCATTTTGTAGCAACTTTTCACCGAACGTACTTTCAGCGAAAACACCACCATCACTACGTCTGCCCACATTTTCTCAAATTCCTCGATTATTTGGTACCAGTCTTTACGGGTCTTTTCCTTTAAACATATTGATGATAAAGTTTCCCAAAGTATTTGACAAGTCTCAAGGATGATGTTGGTTATATAGTTGAAACTCCCATTTTGAACTTTAATGCAAGGATTTGTCTTCAAGTTCCATTCGCCAAGTACCTGAAACAAACATTATTTAATATGTATAATCCCATTTTATTTGGAAAAGTAATTTACATCAACGTCCACGACAATCGGCATTCCGGCTGTATTGGTCTCCTTATAGAATTTTTTTCACTTTCCATAAACAAATGATAGGCTTCTATTAAAAATACTAACGCTCATCCGAAAAATTTTCTTAAACATTTCCTGGTCTCTTGATTTCATAATTTGGTAGGTAGTTTCAAAGAAACCATACGCGGCTCTTGGTAAATATATAATCCGCACCCAGAAACGCCGTTTCCTTAATTTGCGTAGTATCGCCCCTACAAGTGTAAGCCCATACGTAGTAACAGCAACTAATTGTGCCGCCTTTTTCCGATTTTATCACGTTTTTTTCCCACAATATATTTCACCACTTCACTAAAATTTTTCCTTTTGACAGTTCGGTTAGCTTTCAATGACAAAGGGGCGTGGTCCGAAGAATCCATACGGGAAGCAATTAAAGCTGTTTTGAGTGGAATAATGGGCTATTATAAAGCAGCTAGACAATTTTCTGTGCCACAGAAAACATTAGAAAGAAAAGTTAAAGCTGCTCGCTCAGTATTGAAGCATCTGACGAAAAGTTACCTGTACCCATTAAAGTACCATTGGGCCCTAAGTCTACTAATTTGTCTGTGCGTTGTACCTATTTATTAGAAATGGCACAAAAGTTATATGGACTTACGACTAAAGATCTCAAGGCATTGGCGTATCAGTTGGCATTAAAAAATAATAAACCTAGTCGAATCAATGCTGAAAAAGAAGAAGGTGGTCGAGAGTGGGTCAACGGCTTCCTGAAACGACATCCACAGCTTTCAATTAGGAAACTGGAAAACATTTCTGCTGCCAGAGCATCTGGATTCAATAAAGTTGCTGTACAAAAAGTTTTTAATTTCCTCGGTAACATGTACGATGAGCATAATCTGACTCCTGACCGTACTTACAACTGTGATTAAACAGGTATTTCTGTTGTGCCTAAAACTAAGTCAAAAATAATCGATCAAAGGTATCGCAAACAGCTTGGAGCCACGTTTTCAGCAGAACGGGGACAGACGGTCACGGGCGAAAAATGCTTCAGTGCAGCTGGGAACTACATGCCACCCATGTTTTTTTTTCCCAGAAAAAGGATGGTTCCAGAGCTGATGGTGAACTGACAAGCTGGTTGTTGGGGCACATGTAGTGATTCGGACTGGATTAATACAGAACTGGTTTTAAAGATTTGTGATTTTCAGTGGAGCATCTGAAGAGAGTCCCGTGCTGCATTTACTAGATAGGCACCCACGCTCAGAACATTGATCTGATCTATGAAACCAGAGCTCATGGTGTTATAATCTTGTGTTTTCCCCCGCACACGACACATCGTTTACAAGTAGCTGATGTTGCTTTCATGCGTGTCGTAAATATTTATTATGACCAAACCGTTACATCGTGGCTACGATCTAACACAGGACTAGTCGTTACTATCCGCCAAGTCACTGAAATATTCGGAAATTCATTTGTTCAGGCAGCCACAATGTCTACAGCAGTGAACGGATTTCGTAAGTGTGAGATTTGGCCGTATAATCCAAGTGTGTTCTCCGAAACACATTTTGCCCCTTCTTTGGCAACCGATATCCAGTTGAATGACAGTCAATCTCATTCTTCTACAAACCGAAGAGCATCTCAAGATACAAGCAATGCCATTGCTGCCCCCATCGTCTGATTTCTCTGAAGAAAAAGAAACCTCACGGAGCTTAGACACAACGGCTGCACAAACAACTGATAATGCTACGACTTTGAATAATAACGTTGTTGATAACCCTTTAGAAGGGTGTTCTCATTGGTATGAACAAAATAATGAACCAGATACATCTCAACAAACTTTAAATCCAGTATGTCAACAACCAGAGACATCACAATCAGCTCATGTGTCCACGTGCGACAAAAGTGACAGTAGCTTCGCTATGACTTCTCCGAAAAAAACTATTACCACTTCCAGTTACCAAAAAATCCTCACGAGGTACTAAAAAACGTGGAAAAGCAGCAATTATCACGTCCTCCCCTTATAAACAAGAATTAGAAGTCGCTACCCAGAAGAAAAAAGATGCTGAACGGAAAAAACAACAGAAAATAGAAATGAAAAGGGGACAAATGAATTGAAAAATAGAAGATATCTAACATAAAATCTCAGAATAAAATATCACGGAATAGTAGCAGAACAACGAAAGCAGCAAAAACGACCAAGAGTCTCATCATCGGAAAGTGAAAGTGAAAGTGAAGAAGAGGAGGACACGCCATTTATGTATTGTATGGACCTGTATTCCATTTCCATTGCAGGATGGATATCGTCCTTAAACTGTGGGAAATGGGCAACACAAAAGCTGTACAGAAATTGACGACGACGATGACGATTCCACCACGTCTGCGATTTCTGCAAGTCCAAGTAAACATTATTTTGTCCCATACTCTATAATCACCCCATCTTACCCCAGGGGTACCCCATCTTTCCAGGGCCTTGGGACAAGACGGAGCAAAATACCTGTTTTTGATTTTAATTTTTTTTTCTATAATATATAACTAATAGTTCCTAATATCACAAAATATTTGAAGAATACTAAATAGTACTTAATTAAAAAATAAATACGATTCTCTTAATATGTAAATTTTTCTTTTATTGGTCTTCAAGCCTTAAGTACCCCATCTTGCCACCTTTTCCCCTATCTCTTTTGACAACTCAATGATAAAAAAAGAACGATTGACGAAATGACTTCCTTTTTATAGAAAAATTCGTTCCATTTTTCGCTATCCATAAAGTGACAATTCCAACATTTTCACAAAAAATTGCAAAGGAATGAATTTTTCCTATTCTCAATCGATAGCAAATTTAAAGACCTAAATTTTGACTTTATCTCAAAAACTGATTGCAAATTCGATGATTTAACTAATTTTTCTAAATTTTAGATAATTTGTTAAAAAAAAACTCGATTCCCCATTGATTTATCTCGATTCAGTCGATTTTTCTGTCATTTTGTAGTATATTTTGTCTTTTTCCCAGTGTGAGTCCCTTTCGCACTCATTGTGGGAAATCAATTAATAAAATATCACAAGTATCGCGTTTCCCGCTAAATATATCGAGAAACAAGCGCGGCCATAGAGATCGCAGTTCGAATCTACGTGGTTTCGATGTGTCAAACGTCGCTATAAAGTTGACGTGTTTTGACACAATCGCTCGCAGGTGTCATGTACTATTTTTAAAGTGTTTTTTTCTGTTTTCATCACTATGGATATCCCTTTTAATATAAGGAAAGCATATTTATGCGTTTATTTTGTGAATTTAGTGAGTGAAATAGCCAATTCGAGATTCTGTAGCCACCTGTCAAGTTGAATACTTTTATGTTGTTTTCACATAAATGTCCACATATTTTGTAGAAAAATACAAAGGTACTAAGGTTTCCTTCACTTCATAAATTAATGTTTTATGTTGCATGTTGAACATAAAACATACATTAATATGTTTTTCCATGGGTTTTGTTTTACATGGAATTGTTATTGTAAAAGCTCATATATGTGCACACAGTCATATTCTTGACTTGTGTATTTATGACTCTTTGGGATAATAAATAAAATAAAAACTCTTAGTTGTTTCACTATTAATCCATTTTCTTTTATTTCATTTCATATCTTCGCTGGAATCGACCCAATTGTGAAACTCCAAGTGGAGGTATTCTTTTTTATGTATATGTGTGTAAATCTTTATTGAGTTTCTCCCTTTTTTTCCAGATGTTCTGAACAGTGGAAGATTAAAAAAGTGGAAGGAAGGTCGGATCTTTCGAGCTAATATTGATAAGAAAACGCTATATACATCATTTCAAAAGTCAGTATTAATCAAGCAATGACAATTTGAACAAGTTTAGGCATAAAGATTGAACATAAGAAAGGTGGTTTCCATGGCGTGAATTTAGTCGAAGATTGTCAACATTAAAATCACCACAAATTCGAATCCTTTTTTCATTATCTGACTAACTCCCTGCTTTATGGAAAACTGCTGATGTGCTTTCATTCTAAAAAACAAAACAAAAAATTTACTTCCGTTCCATAAGTCTATTTTGTTTCCCAGCTAAGGTGCTCGAAAAGTTAAAGCACTGGCAAATTGCGATATTTTTTTAATATTAACAAATTACTCGGTGAGTGACAATCTGACTTTCGTTTTGTTCGCGAAATAAATTGAAAAAGTGCGAAATAACCTTGTAGAGAAATATATGCCTTTATATTTCAAGATTCTGAAGAGTCCCGAGCAGTACAAAAAGAGCTCGACCCTACAACTCAAGTATAGACCCCCTCTGCGGTCCCAATCGACGCAACGGTCCTCATGGGTCTAACAACATCTGCTTGGGCCAGTTTTGCCGTAGACGATATGCGTGAAGCATTGTATACCTACTGTATATTTTCCATGCTCAGTTGTATTTCAAAGTATTATAAATTAAAACTAAGATGTTTTATTTAGTGAATCACTAAAAATAAGAAGGGTATGTAAAAAATCCGTATGCTGATATCCTGTCAGTTCTTTTCAATTTTAAAGTGTTCATAAAATATTATCGAAATGACTGAAAATGATTGGTGTTTTATTTGTGGACGATGCGGTAATAGTTGGACAACATGCTATACAAATTTTAAGAAATTGTAGTAAGGAGAGAAAAGATGGCAAACACGAGTTACTAACAGAACGCCATAGTATAGCTTTTCATAAAGATTGTAGAAAGAGTTATACCAGACCAAATAATGTGAAAGCAGCGAAAAAAAAACATATCTAAAGTCGAAGCATCAAGGTCAAAAGTGGTCGCTCCGATAAAAAAATTTAATTAATTTACCCCGGAATTCGCATCTGTCCAGGGTGACGGATAGAGCGGTGCGATCTCTCTACACCTGTCGTCGCTTCAATGGCGGTACATGGCGTGTGATGCCAAAATTGATGTACTGGTTGTTGGACCCATGGTCACTTATTCAGCCCTCGCATGCTGTCTAAAACCTAATCAAAAAACGCTTTTAAAAAAACCCAGCGGATTGCCTGTCTAGGAATAACTGGTGCCATGAGAGCCTGTCCTATAGCAGCCATGTGAGCCTTACTAAAACTTCCACTCCTACATTTGTAGGTGAAAAAAGGAAGCGATTTCCAGTGCTATTAGAGTCCAAAAGGAGAAACAGTTAAAGCCAGGGGATTCGATTGGTCATTTAAGTATCTTAAAACAGATACGCTTCGAGAAAATGACGACAATATCTGATATAATCACACCCAGTGTGCATTTTGTAAGATCATTCAAAGTGGTTCTGGGAGACCGACAGCAGTGGCGTCCCACTAATGAATGTATACAGAAAGTCTTGGGGGTTTACGTGAGCACCTGCCATCATGACTTAATCTCAAGGTGTTCTTCACACTCGGATTGATTTTGTGACGTCAATCATCGCCCTACAGTTGCATTTTTGCTTCTGAAGTATCAGTCGACAACAAGTGCATGCCTGGCGCACTCACTGATGGGAGCGAGACCTATCTAACATCTCTTCCGCCGATCTATGGGTCACGGCACCCAGTTGAATACGCGCAACTCCAGGCCAAGGTCATGCCCTAGTTCAGTGAGTAGATGTCAGCAATCATTCACTTAAACGAATGATCACTGAATCCTCCCACACTAACCAGGGCACTCACTCTTCCCGCGATATGGGCGACCACAACCACCACGTTACTCCCCGCAGGGTCTCACCAATGTCGGCATGGAAAAGAGTTCCATGGGCAACCGACCCCGTGGTACCAGATAACCTCTGGTCAGGTTTTCGTAGCCGAGGCTATTTCATAGACAAGACTACTTCAGTTGGGCTTCATGCAAGCCCGCGACTAATGACCCTCTCCGTTCTTTGCTGCATAACGTCCTAGTCCACTTCTGATACTTCTGGCATCTCTTGTCTAGTATGCATCCACCTTCTTAGTCAAAAGACTTCCTTTGCATATTCACTTATGTACTGCTGCTGCTCCTTGCTCACATCGTATACTACTCCCTGATACCCTCATAGGTTGGACACTCACATAGTACGTGTACCCAGTCTTCGCAACCGTGTCCACACATACATCCCTCGCTTTCAGACAGCCCCCTTTTATGCAAGAACGCATTTAGGGAGCCATTGCCACTCAAAAGGAATCCCAAACAAAGATTGAATTCAAAGTCAGGATGTTCTTCAACGAAGGACACCTGCGTTATAAACTCAAACGTCGCTCTTCCCTTCTCACTCTCATTCTATCTAGCCTGCCATCTGTCCACTACGCACTGCCTTATCGCATTTCTCCTTTCTTTTTTGCTAAGTCCTTCCATATCGTCACTCGACACCCAATCATGTTCTCCAAGAGCTATTACCTTATTGATCCTGTAGGACAAGCTCTTGCCTATCGCTGCAAGATCAAGCGGGGCTGCTCCCAATAAGACCTGAAGGGCTTCTGTTGATACCGTACGGCAGACAGCTAGACTTGCCAGTATAATGATCCTTTGACAAGACAGGATTTTTGCTCGACCTACTACAGTCTTTACATTTTCGCACCAGATGGGTGCCCCATATGTTGCACAAGCAACAAACAGGCCCTCATAGATTGTCCGCGTGGCTTTCCGGCTTAAAACCCATTCACTCCTAATCACACATCGGAGCTGGCCTACTACATTTTGAATTCGCTTTTTGACTTCTACTAGGTGGCTGTCAAACCCCATCCGCTCAGTCATACTTTTCCCTAAGTATTTGACTTGCGTTGAGTATTTGAGGCTGCCACCATCTACCCTAACTAATGGGAACGATTTAACGACAGTTTGCCCTTAAGCAGCATCATGACTGTCTTCTCTGCAGGCACACTAACTCCAACATTTCAACCCCACTCAAAAACCATGCTCATAACTATTTCGCTCTTTCTCTCTAAGCTTGCCCGTGAATCTGCCTCTACTAGTAGATCATCAGCATATGCACAGCATTTGTGTGGTATGTATACAGACGAAACAAATATATTTCAATTAACCCTTAAATACGGACGTATAAATCTGTCAAATTACAAAAGACAACAACAAACAAAATATTGAAATTTAAATGTATCTTATCAGCAAATGAGAGCATAAAAATCATAATTCATTAAACTTTTTTTGACTTTTTAACTTTTATTTAGTATTAGTCTCAAAAGATCGTAAAAATTAAAATGGTTTAAATATAGAGAAATAAGGGGAACAAAATAACAAAAAATATAAGAAAAATTATTTAATTTCATTGAATTGGCATCCTTTCCACCTTAAATTCAGAAAATCACACTAATAATTGGCGGCTACAGGTAACCTGCAAGGTGTCTTCTTATTGCTTTTGCTCCATACATTTATATAGATTTCCATAAATTTTAATATCTGATATGTCATAATGAGGCTATCAAAAATTGTAGACACTCTTTTCTCAAAGTCTGTATTACTTCCTTTTATTTTTTTCGTGAATTGGGCTGTACTGAAAATGTGCACTCTTTATAAACAAAAATACGTAGTCACAGACATTCCTACAAGACAAACAGAAGTAATCGTACTTATCTCATTAGCAGTCGGTAGAGAATCAAAAACTAGGAAGCTACTGCAAAAACAAGAACCTGATGTGGTGGCAATATTATAAAAAGAATAAGACTTCTAACGGTCATTGGGAGCGTGCGACTGTGGTTCTGGGTTAAGATCCCAAACCACACGTTCGAAAATCTTGAATTCAAAATTCAAATTTTGAAAACTGTGCGTTTTTTTTTTATTTAAATCTATTTGGCATAAAATAACTACATACACGTTTTGCTCTATTTCACCTACTTTACATTATATATGTATACATGAATTACCCTGTAATAATGTGAATTTCATATCAATCATTTATTCGAAGAATACTTCAGAGAGATTTTTTTATCAAAAACCATCCGTGAAAATATTTCACACAACATATGCTTGGTTTGCTTCCTGCCTTGAATCAGAACTGTTATCCGCAATAATACCATGTCATCCAGATCGGATATGAAATATTGATCCAAAGAAAGTAGTACAATCCGCAATCTGCCCTTGGCTGCTACGTAATAGAGTTGATTTTGAGCGATATGGAGACAACAAATAAATAGAAAGGGGGAGGATATTCATATGTGACATTACGTAAGTAACCAGCCAGAACATAGAATTGTCGGTAATAGCGCCCCATTATTACACCACCCTCGCGCATAGAATATCTCCGAAATGCAGTCATAGACCACTTTCGTTTTTCACTGTTTCCTGTGATGGGAAATGTTCGTGCTGTTCACTTAACACTTTCTGATTGAATAAAGGGGTGATTAGCACGCACAGCAACGCACATTACAGCGTTTCCCATGATGACGTACTCCCCCATTTTTATTACATTCCTTGCACCACCAAACCCCTCTCTGCCATATGAGAAAATTACCTGTTGATCACGGGAGCTGTCAAGCATAAAAATACCTACATACGGTGGCAACTTATTATGCCTGCCGAAACGGAAGAATTTCCTACTAATGGAGAAAGACAGCAACGGATAAACCTTAAGACGAAGGAAATTGCTATATACATTTTCTGCGGATATAAGCCTCTGGGTGTGTCGTTAATGAAGTTCTCAATAAAAATTAATAGCGAATGAATGGAGAGGGGATAATGTTTGTGTGTTTTGATTCGTGTTTCCATAATTTTCGTAACTTTTAATATAATTTGATATTTTATGAAGAACGAAGACGAAAAATTAATTTTGAGCTTTTTAATTTGTTCAAAAAAAATCGATTTTGGCAACGATAAATTATATTGTCGAACCATCCTCAACTCACTTGGAACGGGTAGGAAGTAGTTTAAAGTCTCACATAGGGGAGAAACTTATCAACTGATTTAGAAATTTTCATAAATATATGTAATATGTCGGTAGGTGGAATTATTTAAATATTTGATTAAATCTTTCTATTGGGGTTGCCAGACGTACTTATTTTTGGGGAGATTATATGTGGACAATTGACATCTTAAAATTACAGCCAGCTTCTACTGCATATTCCACAATGTTGTTGGTCTACCAACGTTCCATCCTCTTCGCAATTCGGTAAATTTCGCTCATTGGAATGGATAAATCTTTCAGCCTACTTTTGTTTTTTCAACATTTCAAACAATTTTTTTTTTTATAAATTAGCTGCAAGTTTTTAGGCATTTATTTTATGTGGCAACTATTGGCGTAACTAGATAGGCACCCCCAAAATGCAGACTACCCCCCCCCCCCCCCCAACCCCTCCGGAAATTATGAAAATACCCAAAACACATTCGTTACTTCGTACAACCTTAGGCCTAATAGGCCTAATTAAATTGAATCCATTCGGATCGGAATCGAAAAGGCTTAAAAAGTTTTTTTCTTCAAGAAAATCATTTTAAAATTTTGAAAAACTCTGCTCTGATTTCACGGAATTTTGATAAAGGCGTGATACGTAGGAGACATCATGCAGAATTATTTTGACAGTTTGTCCGAAAATGTTCATTGATAACCTTTGATTTCAATGAAATTTTGAAAACTTCGTATAAATATGATTAATTTTTTGGAAAAAAAAGCTTCCTTGATTCTAATCCCAACGGAGTGTTTTCAATGGATACAGTTCCACCTTACAGGCTGAAACAAAAATTATAAATAATATGTTCCAAAAGAAAAGCATTATAGTAAATTTGGAAAAACTGAAAACAGAAATTAATAAAGACTTCTGCCCAAATTTATGCAAGTAGCTGCAAGCAGCTCTGGGTATTCCTGTCAGCACGACCGGCTGTGAACGGAGGTTTTCCATCCAGTTGAAACTTGGTTAAGAGCAACTACTTGAGGAGAGATTTTCCAGCATGGTACTCATAAACATTGAAAAGCAGATAATGAAAAAAAACGATAACAGCGCAATAGGTGTTAAATAAGTTTGCAGAAAAACAAACTGTAAACTAAAGCGTATATAGACTTTAACTATCTCTTTAGTAGTGCTTATTAAAAACGTAAATAATTGATCTATCTAAAATGTGTATCTAATTTCAGACCTGTATAGTACTTAAGTACATTGGTACTTATAAGTATTAGCACCAGTACCAGGACCTGGACTTAAATGTTGTTTAAGTACAAGTACAAGTTCCGATACTGGTACTTCAAAAATTCTCAAGTACAAGCCCCGATACTGGTACTTAACGTACTTACTACAAATACCGCCATAACGCGAAGTACTTTAGCTCTTGTAAATTATTTAAATACGCCTTCTAGTAATAGAGGCTAAGTGCATCTCGACAGTGTCTCAAGATATCTTACCGCCTTCAGTAAAATAAAACATGCTGAATCGATATCCTTTTTTGAGAAAGTTCGCAATCAGTGCCACAATCCGCTCTCTTCCTCCGCATATGTGGATATTCATTTGCAGGTCCTGGAAATGCTACACAAAGGCAATCATTATCTGATATGACATTTGTTTTCCTAAAATGGAAATCTCATTCAGTTATTTAACTTGCTATTTTCAAAATTTCTGATTTGAGTTTTCGAAAGCTCTTGAACCCTATAAGTACCAGTACCAGTACCAGTACTTGTACTTGTACTTGAAATTTTTTAAATACCAGGACGGAACTTGTACTTTTACTTAAGAGGAACCAGTTCCAGGATTTGCACGTTTCATACATTTTTCAATATGAATTTCTGGCAAACTGTTTGTAGCAGAATAATGATGATGAAAGGTGATGAAGAAGTCTAGTAAATAACGTCAGCAAAAATTTGAAAAAAATGTATTTGAATGGAGATATTACTTCAGAAACTTATAAAAAGCGGTAAAAATTGAAGTTTTTTTAAAATCAAATTCCTGTTAGTAGGAATTCTCATTTCTTTAGATTGTGACTATCTTAGAAATATAAAGCCTATATCTAGTAAATACCGTCAAGTTTTTTATTTTTATTGGCATTTTTTTTCAATTATTTGACTCTAATACTACTTGTTTTTTCTCCCAGTATTTCACCGACGAGAAATTGCAATATGTAGTTGAAAGTTGTTGAAATACAAAGCAACATCGTATATTTAACAATTATATGCAAAAATAATTTGTTAGAGTTAATTCTCGTTAAAAAATTTCAATTTATTTGAACTCCAAATTTTCGATTTTCATCTTAAATTGTCGCATGTTGGGTTTCTGTCTTTTACGCTAGATGCCTCTAGTGTGGGCTGTGGTCTAGGTCTAGGCTAATTTTATATGAATTTTATTATTCTCAGGACACAAACCCCCGTATAGTAAATTTTATTGCTTACAGACTCGCTGGTATCTAAATTGAAACTTTTGCTGAGTACTGGCTCCTCTTAAAAGATTTGAAGTATGGGTCCTAGTACAGCGACTCTCACTAGTCTTAATTCTGCGAAATTGAGAAAAAAGATATACGCTCTCGGTAATCATTGATTGAATTTCTTGAGTAAACCATAGACAGGATTTAGGTTTAATAACCTTTTTAAGCAAGGCGATATCATATAAATATTCTATTGAGTCGCTGATAAATTTAATTTGGTCATGCACAAAACATAGGGCGTATAAGTGATGCCATGGTATCGAGTCACAGTCAATTAATAGAGAATCCAAGTCTATATTGTTAAGATTCCCAAAGTAAGTATATTTGGGAATTACATTTAGACGGAGTTTAACATCACAAGACATAAAAATAATATCGTGTTTCAAAATGCTAAGACATAATTAATTAAGGAAAAGTACCGAGTGAGGGTTGCTTATTATAAAAAAAAGATCCAAAAGAGATGGGTTAATAGTATTAAAATAAGTTGGTGACGAGTTCACTGTACCTCAGACAACACTCTGGATAGTATTCCATATTTTTTTATTTTCCAGGGGGTGTCATAGATTGATCTAAAAAAAATCTCCTGTTCCGCTCCTGGACCGCTAACAACTTTTATCAGCGTAGGCGACCAGATAAGCATCATTTGCTTTTAGAAATTTATAGAAAATGTTTCGGCACAATTTTTATTCACTTTGAAGGCAGATACAATACATTCATGGGCACCGTTGTCGGTCTCCAAAAATTCATAAAAGAAAAAATGTTCAACAAATTTTTAAGAAAAATCTGTATCAGGTCCAAGCATCGTTGATTTTATATTAGAGCGAGGCATTGCTGGATTACCTTTGGTTATGTTAGTAAATCGAGGCATCGCTGATTTTATATTAAAGCGAGGCATTGCTGGGCTACCTCTGGTTACATCAGCAAGTTGAGGCATCGTCGATTTTATATTCGAGCGATGCGTTACAGAATTTTGTTCTACTTACCCAGTCTTTGGAAATAATTAGTTTGTCTATGATAATGTCAATAATGGAATGAGACTTTTCATTTGTTTCACTGAGATAACGGTTATCGACAGCGCCTAATGTTGTGCCACATTCAGAAACAGAAATTGCATGACGTAAATTCACGTCAGCGGCAACCAGGAATAGAACTAACATGAAATGAATGTGTTAAGTGTTAACGCTGCGACTTCACGATTTCGTGTCCATAAAAGGGTTAAATAATTGAGAGACTAGTTTGATTTATCAAATTCAGCTAGGTTTAAAGATCATAATTTTTTTCCATGATTATAATTGAAGGAATCTTTTCTGTAATCTACAAAGATTTATGTACAAAAATCGGAATTTTTTAAATTATACTAACTAAGAAAAACTCTTGTGAACTGAGTGATTTCTTTCCTTTTAGTCAGCATTCATCCGAGTGGAAAATGTTCATTATTCATTTTTTAATAATTTTAAAAACGATTGTAACAATTCATCATTTTCTGAAGATGAGAAAAAGAAAAAGAAAAATGAACATAATTTGCAAGTTCCTTGTATTTAAGGAAAGTGTAGGTACCCTTTATACAGAGAAAAAAAAGAAAAAAAAGAAACATCATTGAATTCCAAAAGCACATTTTTGTCCTTTTTTTACCAGGAAGGATTCAAATCAAATATGTAGACATGTTGGTCCCTTACACAAAAACCTGTAAATATTTTCCAGGTGAATTTGTTTGCCTTGATTACAATATACACAGGTACATATAGGGATGCTCTATATTTCTACATAAGATTGATATCACTATATATTGCCAGAATAGAAATGTTTTATTCCTATCTCCCCTCCCGCAATGGAATAAAATATCCTGGAAAGTATCACGTTCACCGAACCGTAATGCGTTTTTAATTTAAATCCTCCCTTCTATATCCTCGTAATTCTTTCATTTTATAAATCCCACAATCTGTTAAAATTTTCTCAGAATCTCCACTTCTTCGTTTTTTACTTCTCGGAAATTGGTCCCCCTACATCGGATTCCTCTGATTCTGAATCGAGTAAGATGTGCTTACTCTGAAAGGAACTGAAGAGGTATAAGAAGGACTTTTATGCATAAGTGAATCAATAGATTCCTTTAGACTTTTGTGAAAGTTTTAGATGAATTACGTAAGGATCTCACGAATTTTCTTTTGCCTTTACAAATTATCTTTGTGCGTGGAATGTACAAATAGAAGATAACCACTCTTAGCTATTTAGGTACAGGTAAATAGGTATATAGATCTAGGTAAAGCACATTGTATATACTAAAAAAGAACTGTGAAAGCTGAATATATTAAACAGCCTCTGTAGAAAGAAGACCAAAAGATTTTCTATAAAGCACTAAAGTTTAGCGTGAAGAGTTTTTCTGTAATTTCTTTGATATAATCACAAATAGAACTATAGAAAAGTGTAGAACACTTAAATGAAAAATTTTGCGTTCAGTTTAATCAAATTTATATGTCGGCAGGTTTTGAAAATGTCTTTTCATTATTATCAAATAGCTCAGACCAGACCTAACTAAAACACTTTTTGTGAAATGACAACCTAACCTTAGCTATTACATACAAAATTGCTTGGAATATGGGGGAAAGACTAAAAAACATAATGAATTCCATGCACGTTCAGCTTTTCAATATTTTGGAATTTACGCTTGGATTCTGATAATATTATGATGGTCGACTTTCAATTTGAAGAAATTCATCAGCATTGTCGGCCTTCATGGTTTTGTCGATATTTGTAAAATTGCTTTTTGAGAACTGAATTGATGAGCTGTCATTTCAGTGGGTGGAATGTAATCGATAATTGAAATATCTAGAAGGTCTATGAAATTTTTTTCGACTTTTGTTATTTTGGTAGCGAATCTATGCAGGTACCTACCTAAGTAGATGAAGGAAAATAAAACGTGACTTGGAAATGTTTGTTTTATTTTTCCTAATTTTAACTTTTCTAGAATTGTAGATAGCTTGGTTCACAAGGAATAGGAATCCAAATAAATTTTTTTATATAGATTTTTTATAAATTTTATGTGAATGTATATTTGATAAATTAACTAAATTTATTCTATTTGCTGGTGTAAAAAAGCAAAAATAAAAGTCCAGAACGAAATCTTTTAAGGCCAATAAAATTCAGGCCTCTAGGTGTACCTACTGGTGGAGGTAGGCTACCGAGATACTTAATTTTCCTCAAAAATCAAACTTTTAACTCTATTTTATACTTGTGTACATTTAGGCTAGTGCCAAAGCGGATTGTGAGGGCTAAAAGAAGAACATTTATAAACAGGCAAAGACCAGTTGGAAAATTTAGTGAAAGTTATAATTGAGAAAAAAACAAAAATTAAACACCATATAAAGTGAAATTGTGAAATGCTGGAGGGGGGATGGGTGTGTTAAGGGGTAGGTGTATTTTATGATTTTCGGCGAAACATGACATCCCAGCTGAAAATATCCTTCATAAAAGTTGTAGATAACTGAAAAATCCTTTGTCATTCTTTGCAATATTGAACAAGCATGATTTTTTGGAACCTGCAGGAAACAACGAGTTTCCGAGATATTTACATTTTTTCACAAAAAAAAACCAAATCTTCCACAGAAAATTTTATTGGTGTTTTTTTTTTCGATTTGATTATTCTATCCGGGCTCATGTTAACCGTTGAAATGTCTACTTTAAAATGGTATATAAATGTCGATGGTTTATTATACCCTCTGTCCGTCCGCCCGCCGTGCGCACGATAACTCGAGAGCGCGTTCACTTAGAAAGCTGAAATTTTGTACACGGACATTAAACAAAAAAGTAAAATTAAGTTCGAAAATGAGACAAATCCTTCGTGGGGTTGCCATACAAAAATTTCGTTTTCCACTATATATTTGGACAATACCTGAGAACACGTCGACATAGAAAGCTGAAGTGCGGTACATTGTTTTTCCATAGTAAAAGCAAATAAAATTTCAAAAATGGACTAAATCAGGCAACCCCTTCCTGGTGTTGCCATATAATTTTTTTTGTTTTTTACATATACTTTGAAAACGATCAGTCCTAGACATTTTTATTGTACAAAAGGCTTTTTATTCTGAATAAAAAATCCTATAAAATTGGTTATAATCATTTTTTCTGTCCGACGAGCCATTCTAGAAATATATGCTAGAAACCAATGCAAAAAATCAAAATTGCTCAAATGGGTGATCATACGAAATTTCATACGGGAATTCATCTAGGGTATCATAAGAATTGGTCTTAGATCAATTCTAGCTTTTTCACTTGTTTTTTATAAAACCGCTCAAAAATTAGAAAAATCAAGAAAATCACTTTTCGAAATACGAATCTTTCAATATTTTTCATGAGTTTTAATTATATAATTTTTTTTTTGAAAATATGAAAATCTCGGAAACTTCTTGTTTCCCAGATTCCAAATAAATCATGCTTGTTCAATACAAAATAAAGCATACTTTCACAAGACTTTATGTACATTGAATTATTTGTACAAAAGAAAAATAGAAGAACCCGAAAGTTTAATCCACTATAAGTGGAAATTGGGTAAATCTTGATCGCAACTTGTAACAACAAAAACATAGGCAAACACTTAGTGCCGCTTTGGTCCACGCACAGAGCAAAACAAAGAAATTGAAATTTGTTGTGTGTTCAATTCACTATCACTAAAGACTGTGAGGGTATCGATCCTCACCTTTCTTGATGACACCAGGGAAAATTACCCAAGTGCTTTGCACTTTATTGATCAACACCTTTGTTGGGTGATCGGAAATGCTCAAATTGCATTTCATGTTTTTTTTTTTTTTCAAACAAAAAAGTTTCGTGCTCGGGTTATTCTATTGAGTGTCTTGAGCTTAATTTCCGCTTGGACTCAATTAATTGACTTTCCCTTGCAAAAATTAAAATTTGTTTTTTTTTTCCGCCTTGTAGCCGTTACACTCCCATCCACTCTCAGGCAATGTCTACTTAACCACAATTAGTCGTTGCCCTAATTCACGTAGAATAGACGTAAATTCTACCTAAAAAAGAGAGGAAATATTGCTTGGGTACAAACAGAAATTTAGTTAAAAAAAACTTCAATTTTTACCATTTTTTACAAGTTTCTGAGCTAATATCCCCATTCCAATATTTTTTTTTTAAATTTTACCAATGTTATTTACTAGACTTCTTCATTACCTTTAATTTAAGATATAAATTCTTATTATGCTACAAATCGTTTGTCAGAAATTCGCATTGAAAAATATATGAAAATTGCAAATCTTGGTAGCTACTAACTCTTCTTAACGTTGAAAACTTCAAACAAATTTAATGTGTTTTCTCTATAACTACATACATACGTAGTACATTTTCTGTAACAGTACTATTTTAACAGTGCACAATATTCTGAAAGCATCCTGGTTTTAAGTAAAAAATCTTTTCCATTATGTTCAAAGATAACGAAGCGAAATATCAACTCGCAAAACATCAGATTCATGAAGGGATGACACTAAGTATATACAAAGTTCGGCAAACATTTCAACTTCATTGATTTCTCTCTTAATCTTTTATATACTCTTAGGGTGGTAATGACAAGTTGCAAAGTCACACAGAATGTCAAGATGTAGAAGATACTTACTTCTTAGATAACTAGCTAAGTTATTTAAAAGTCACTCAAAGAAGAACATAAATATGCATATGTATACATATTTAGTGCACATCAACAACGGTAAAAAATTATCTAACGATTGTAGTTTGAAGTAGTGTCCTTGTATACCTATACTCTCTTAGCAAGGTTAAGGATGTCTACATGGGAAATTAAGGTTAAAAGTCTCGAAAAACTCTTCAAAGTTATAGTAAAAAACGAAAAAAAGAGGAGTAGATGTGATAAAATTTTAAAGCTGCATACTACTTGACAAGGAAGAATCACTTATGTTACATATGATTTGAATGGATGCAGTTATATCTATCCACAAGTTGCCAATAATTGAGTGATTTTTTTTAGGGGCAAAAAAGAATATATATATATGTAGGTCTCTAGCATGTTGAACAATTCCACATTGTATTTATTTCTGGCGGTGCATATCAAATCAATCATAAATTCTACTGAAACTATTTCTACATAATTGATTCCCGGTAGCAAAATCTGATATCTAACTTTCTTGCAAGAATAACTAACTTAATCCAATCTAACAACTAGCAATCAAATAACTTATTTAGTTACTGTAAATCCATACTACGTCAATTACCACGAATAGATGTTATATCCAAGTTGAATCCATATAAAATCAATAATTTCAGTAGACGTATGTATCTTTTTTATTTGGTCGTGATATAAAGTCCATTGAAAAATTCATTCATGTCCTTTGAAAATAAAAAGCAAAACAAAAACTCACTTTGCAAGGCTACAACTGCTATGAGAAACTGATTTCATCTTAACAGGTCGCCGAATAGCCATCAGTTTTAATTTTCCATAAAATGTCTCTACATAATTCCTGAGAAAGTTTTTATATAGAAGGGATTTTTCTTTATCAGAGAAAACTGTCAAGATAACGCTGATGACAAGAGCCAAAGTTTCGAAATGAGGTCAGGAAATCATGCAATTACCAAGAGAAACAAAAGTTTTATATTGAGTAATCCTGGATGTGATAATACTCCAGTAAAGTGTTTTATTACTTCCACACAATTTAAGGTTTTCTGGTGGAAGCATCCTGGGATATCATTATATGTATAGTGGGCGTTCGTACGACAGATGTCCTGAAACATTACTTTTTCCTTTTTGTTTTTTTTTTCTGTATCGAATCGAATTGATTTGATTCATTCTAAAAATTGATGAGAAACTGTTGGAAATAATGAGCTGGAAATTTTATTTTAGAAGTAGATTTGTAGATGTATAGATATTATCTGAATGGCGGTGTTGAATTTTTGCTTTACATACCTATATCGTAATAAGGAGAGAAAGAGGGAAAGAGACAGAAAGAGAGAGAGAGAGGGCGAGAATGAGAAAGAGAAAGAAAGATCTTTTTGTTGCAATACTTCGACCATTAGTGTCCTTTCTTAAGAAGTATTTGTTCAAGAAGGAATTTTTTTAGATTCTCCGGTATATATGTAGCAAAAGCTAAAAAATGTTTTTAATTTGTTATTTCATCACAAAACCCGTTATATTTTTGGTGGCAAGTTTCAAGTCTTGGTGTGACTCATCAACAGGTTCCAAATAGCGAATTGAGTGACTTGAAAACCAAATAAAAAATAGAATAAAGGAAAGAAATGAAAAAATGAAAAAGATTGAGAAAAAAAATGTTATTCAAAAAATTTAAAAAAATTTAAAAGCCCAGATTCATTCATTTTTTGGCTTTTGCTATATACCGGAGAATCTAAAAAAAATTACTTCTTGAACAAATATAAGTTTACCCAGGTAAAAAGTCCTAAAGAGTAATCTCTAATTTTATTTTCTTAAGAAGAAAAAAGGTTGTTTATTCTAGGTCAGCACAGCCGCTATTTAAAACTGAATGAATAACTAATAAGGACACGGAGTGTCGTACGAATAAATTGTACGTGTATAAGCAATTCAATGACAGTCAGAAGGAGTTACACTTTATAAGAATTGCGTGTGTATATTTGCCCTAGTAGGTAATGTAAATATTATGAACAAGGCACATAACTCCAAATTGAAAGATTATGAGAAGTATTGCTTTAACAAAGTAAGTATGTATATAGAAATTATGGCCTTATTCAAATTTAATTCCCGCATCTCCTAAGAGTACAATTTAAAACGAAAAACATTTTATTGACAAATATGGAAATAATTTTTCGAAAAACACCAACGCGCTTTGTATTTAAAAAATAATAATTTTATTTTTTTTTTAATTATTCTTTGGTTTCCGTTTTAGATAATTGAAATTAATTTAAATATTCTTAAATCGTTCTGAAATTAAGAAAAATTTATTTAAGGTATTATGCAATTTTTCTATTCATTCCTTTAATATATGGCAGCCATGTTTTGTTAAATAAATATGGCACATATTAGATTTCGCGACCTAAAAGTTAGTTTGACTTACAATTTTGCCTTATACGACGAATTTCCTGGATGGCAAGACAAAATAACCAAATTTTTCGACTTTGAGGGCAAAAATCCTTATTTAGATAATTTTGTGTTCAAAGGTTATGATAATTTTTTTCTATAAATAAATTTCAACTTAAAATAAGGCATTTTACCCTAAATTATGGAATTTCACCTTAAATAGGTGAAAGAGATTTGACAATTGAAAGAATTGAATTGATTTATTTACATCTTAAAAATAGTAAACCATGTGATTAGCATCATCATTTGGATACAATATTTGTTAAAAAGCGGGTGAATGCAAACGCAGTTTAATATGCGTACATTTCGCATGGTTCTGAGGCAAAAAATTAAGGGTATCTATTGGCCCAAGTCAAGTGTAGCATCTTTAAGAAAAGATGCAAATGGTATTCCAGACCCTGCCTGATTCCGATATAAATGTGTCGTAAATGGGAGCAACATTTGTAATGTTGATGAAATGATTCAATGGGAGGAGCAATTCAATAATTCCAGTGATAATGAAGCCAAACAAAAGTAAATTAACTTTAATTTTTGGTTGTAGTATTACGTAATTTTCAACTATTAAGGATTTCGCTAAACATGCCCTTTTAGTCCAATTTACCTTGAGGTTAACTTTTTTTGTAAATTCGGACTTTGACGGCGAACAGAATCGAATAGGGAATTATTTAGGGAATAATTACGTTATCTTGCCTTGAACTTGGGAATAGATTTCACTACAAAGTCCATACATTTCCTTAAAGTTGACCTCAAAGTTAAGTAAAACTTAGTTAAAAAATAAGGAAATTTGCCTCATATTTAGGAATTTTTCCTTATTTATTTCCTAATGTCTTCTAATTCCTATGAGGTAAATTAAAAAGAATTATTACGTAATTTTTCCCTAAAAATTAGCTACAAAGTCAAGATTACTTTGAGGACCTAATTTAAGGAATTATTAAGTAAAATTTCCTTCCTAATTAACCTTAAAGGTGAGTGGCCTTTGAGATTAAATTCTTAAGTCTAATTTGTGTAATTTTAACCAAAATAGGTCGATCGGCCCTTAAAGATAGGAAATTCAACCTCCAATGTTACTTGGGTTAGCATTTCGAAAGAGTCATTTGAGTCTTGGTTTTCAGTAAAAGTGATTGCCGCAAGTGCTTTAATTAAATTGTGTTTTAGTAATTATAATATGATAATTTTGAGGTGGGTGGAAAAAATTAAATTAAATTACTAATTACTAATCCTTTAATAAGGAAGCAAAGGTATGTACATATTGTATTTGACAAAACTAATACCATAAAATTATTCTCTCAATACAGATTTAATGCAACAAATAAAAATTTTAAAAACTCAGCAGAGGGAGCAGAAAAAATTAATAAATTCACTAGTTTCTACAGTCGAAATTAATAAAAAAAACTAATGAATTAATCCAAAGCGAAGTCCTGCAGCAGAAAAAAAATTTACTATCAACTCATCAAACGTAAGACCACTAAAAATGTCCTTGTTGGAAAATTTCCACTTAAATATATTCAAGAATTAGAAAACATAAAGGAAATAGAAAATATTGATGAAGATAAAATGAGCTTCGTACTTAGCATAAACGTCTCGTTATTAGTGATACGAAAGATAAAACGATCCAAAGCGTTTGCTGTTGCGATGAAGTTCTGACCACCTGGCTGAGCGGACTCCAATTGAGCTAGGCTAGTCCCTTTTGCGGCTCGGGAAACTCAAACGCCAAACTAACGAATCAACGTCACAGTCCTTGTGTGTGCAATCTCAACTAGAAGGACAATATATTCCAGGATAGAGTCCTAGATCTAGCCCTCTCATGGTTAAGGGAATAATGTTGTTGTTTCCCTGCAAAATTTTCATTGCACAAATAAAACAACCTGTTTAGCGGAAAATTTCATTGTCAATTTTATTTTCTGGTTTTTTTCACTTCATTGATTTTAATCGATTTTTAATTTTAAAACACGCGATCTTTATCTTATCTGTCAGTCTTTTCCACACAGCCAGCCCAAGACAAGACACTCTGACACCAACATGGCGGCTTTTTTTCTTAATCCTACTTAGCGACATCTATTTCTAACGTGCACACTATTTAAAGCTTCATTTTAGTTTCCTTAGTTTGTATCTGTTTCTACATTTACCTAATGTCAAAAAGTTCATTATAATCGTTTTTAATTACTTACACAAGTTTTAATCTATTTCTAAATGTACATTATTTTACAAAAGAAAAACCTCCTTTAATTGTTCTTAATTTTTTACAAGTTTTTATTTGTTTCTGTTTATTTTCACTATCTGTCAACTTTCATTCTTCTATATTCGTGACATTTTGTTTATTTTCTTTTTTCTTTTTCATAAATCCCGTATTAATGACTGACGTTTGTGTGTAATTTTAATTCAATAAATGTCAAATGGGTTTATTGGTTTAATTTTTCTTATATTTGTTAAATGGTGTCCGTTTAAAACTGACAAATGTCAAACCTATCGTTTGGGTTTTTTGTTTTGTTTTTATATTTCTCCAAGATATTTTTTTTTCAAAATCATTGTTATTCCACGTCTAGGGACAAGTCAAGCAAAATGCTCGTGCTTAATGGTGCTACGTGTTGGCCTTTGGTAATATTGGCCCGCGTGGTTCATTGTGATGAACCAAGTGTCGCGCGGAATCGTAGGGATTTATTAGGGTGCTTTGAATGGTCTGAGATGAGGAGCATGACATGTTCGACATATTAAAACTGTCACGTCCGGTTTATTGTTTTGTTTCGTGGGTTTGCTCCGCGTCGAGTTTCATTTAATTCTTGTGCAAAGCTTTGTATAATTTCTTAAATTTCTTTAAAGTCCAACTTGGCTCATTCGTTGCTGCAAGAAGTAGTTTGTGACTCTAAGCATTCGTGAAAAATTCTTGGCGTTAAATTTCGGCAAATTTCTACCGAACGGGCTCTAGATATGTGACTCAACACACACGAATTGACGATATTAACCAGCTTTCCACGTAACAAATTTGAGACATAAGCCGTATTGTTTTTAACAAAAACACCAGAAGGTTTCTTCAGGCGGACAGCAGTACGTTATGGTTCCTCAGATGAACACAAATTAATACCACATGAGTATACAAGAAGGAAGATGCCAAATTGTATAGGGCACCTCCAAAGCTAATCTTGCTCGCCGGAGTAGGCTTCGTGATAATTTGCTGTTTTATTTGGAAGATGCAGGTCAGTTTTCTGAGCCTTTGGTAAGAGGTAAGCAATCCTGTAACAGTATCTATTCATTACCTCTGACTTCTATAAGTATTCCCTGAAAGATACATAACATGCTCCAAAATCCGACGTACAAATACGTACAATACGCCTGCCTTCTTAAACCTGGTCAACGTAAGGTATGTTCATGTATTCATTACTAATGCATTTCAGGTAATGTTGACAGTAAAACTATATCTAAGTCAGGCATTCCCGTTTTTCCCCTGATTTTAAGTTCTGATCTGACCCAATTCTCGTGGAGATATATAGTGAAGTGGATAAATATCTGAAAGCTGAAAAATAGGTTTAGGAATAATAAATAAGAGCCAGAATGTCACAAGACATACGAGATAAGGACTGACAATAAAATTAACATTAAGTGAAATTCTTAGGTCTCGTAAACGCAATTATTTTCCATGTAACAAATTCTTCTGAATGAGACAATAAAAATTGCAATTAAATAATCAAATAACCATTTTCATAGTGTCCTTGAAAAACCTTGTATAAGTTGACACAGGTGAAGCAGAAATGCTACTGGTAAAAGTAATTACCTCCAACATTCCTTGATCCTGTTGATATGGGCTCATGGAAGAGTTCTCAAAACAGGATAAAACACATCAAGGAATGAAAACAATCAGGAAGCGAGATAATGCATTTCAGCTACCATAAAGTCTTCCCGATTGAGCCAGCTACTTAAATTCCGTCATTAGAACAAATAAGGAGTGAATAAGTAGTGAGTGAAAATAATTGAAAAATCGATGCAGATATTGTGAGAGAGTACATTAAGTTCTTTAGATTTAATATTATTAAACAGTAGTGTGTGGTTAGGTTAGGTTAGATTAGGGTAAGAGCAAAGATGACCAGACCACTATCACTATGCGGTTACCGCTAACAGATTTAATCTAATGTGTTCAATCGTAGAGTAGATAGCAAAATTTAGTCGTATAATAAGCCGTCGATTGTCCTTGTATTTAGATTGTAAACCTTATTTGTAGAGATACGTTGTTCTCCAGTGATTTCCACACTTAATTCTCTAACCGTAGGTCACTCACATATAATATGCTTCGAGATTACATCTTCCTCTTCGCACAGTCGACATAGTTCGCCGTCAGACTTGCATTTCTTCTTCAAAAAGTAACGGAAGCTGGAATGTCCAGTGACTACATCAGAAAGCAGCCTGAGCAACTGGCTGCTAAGACCAAATATTTTGCACGTCTGTAGATGAGAGAAGGGTGAAGAATTCCTTCGCTAACCTCGTACGGGGCGCACTGTGCCAGAACAGATCCAATTTCCTTTTTCCCATTTCCGTAGTTCCCTCCTAAGGAGGGTTTTTTTTTTGTAGGCCAAATGTTGGTTAGAAACCAGCCTATGGACCGTCGGCTCCAGTTTTAGCTAGACCGTCCGCTTTTTCAATACCGTTCTCCACTCCTTCATATCCCGGACCACAAAGCAACGTCACTTTCCTTTCCCTAGACAGCAGCTGAAGTTTCGAGTTGCAGCTCCAGACCAATGAAAGTTTTGCGAGAATATAGCCAGGATTGCATTTTGGGCTATCTGAGCAAATGTATATGTTGGAATTGTTGCAGCCCCTGTTTAGGCTTTCCTGAATTCGAACCATTATAGCATTGACCTCCTCCTGAAAAATGTAAGGTGATAACCTCTTTCGAAGCAAAATCTTTAATCCAAAAAATCCGTTGGAGCTTTCAGGCCTTTAATGTTGATCTGATTAAAGATGCCCCACACCGGAAAAAGTGTAACCATCTTTCCTTTTGCTTCGAAGCATGGTAGACGCTGGAGAAATAGGTAGAATGGCTGCAAGCCAAAAATAGTTCATCAAGAACTCTCTTATTGGATGCCTGTATAGTTCTAGGTTACCACACGTTTATACCGTAAGAATATATGGGTCTTATTAAGCCCGAAAGATCCATAAGGTCTTTTTAAGATTCACACCCCAGTTTTTCTCGGAAAACCTTTGTCATGATCCAAATGCAGACACAGCTTTTTTGGTTATCATTGTGAGCTACGAGTTCCATGTAAGCTTGCTATCCAGGATTATTCTTATACATACTTTGTTTGCTTTTTGGAATATTCTAATGTAAGTCCATTTAACCGGAGAGCTTGGATCTGAAACTTTTTTTTCTGGTGAAAGCGACTAATATCGTCTTACCTGGGTTTAATGATAGTCCCATTTTCTGAGACCATCCAGTAATTATGTTTGGGCTTGATTCAAGCTAACTCAAACCTCCCCTTAATACAAATCACAATGGAGTATGTATAATAGCTCATGCACATCCAAGACCCACACTAGAGTTGTTAAGATTCGACTTGTGAGCAGCCTCTAGCAGATCTAATTGTTGCGGATTCGTTATTTAAGGTAGCTGTTATGCAACGTTTTTCCAGGATATTGCTAATCCATCCGACGATGCAGCTTTCGATGCATTTGTCTTTGGTTACCCTCTTGATCGAGTCAAATAGGATATTGTCGTAGGCGCCTTGTATGTCCATGACGGAGCACAACAATATTTCGTTCAACTCTGAGACTTTCTTGATAGAAAATTTCCTACAAGCCTTTATAGTGGCCTGGATTTCACTTGTGTAATAATGTCACATTTGAGTTGTCCGAATATTAACTTTTGGTTACGCGATGATGGTAATCATTCATGATGCAAATCATTTCGGATTTTTTCAGTTTCATTTTAACCCCCCCCCCCCCCTCCACACATGTGGCATAGATAAGGGAGTCAACTGCATAGAGCAATGTGGTAGAGTTTGACTCTCTCATTGATCATAAGTATAAAGGTTGAAGAAGGCTGGTCCGAGGATCGAACCTTGTGGACACCAGCACTGACTGACTGATAATGACTGTGATTGTGCTTTCTTGAAATCAATAGAGAAATTGCTAGATGAAAGAAAGCTATGAATAACCGGGGTATGGTAAGGCGGGAGCTTGAGATTTTTAATTTTGGAAATGAGCCCGTTTGTCCAAATGGAGTCGAAAGCTCACTCTACATCAAGGAAGCAGCTTATTGTGCGCTCCATTTTTGTTTTTTTTGTCGCTGATCTCTCTTATCCGACCCGGCACACTTTTTGTCTTTAATTGTCTTAATTAGGGCAAAAGCGTGTGGAGGGTTCAAGAAAATACTTAAGTTAGCCGGGCTTAAGGATGTGTATATGAAACTTGAAAATTGTGACGCAAGAGCTTACTGCCTGCAGGGCAGTAAAGTTTTCAATGGTCATGTCTACTATGGTCGGAAAACATGCATCGCCTAGAGACGAGCTGTCCCTTAAAATAAATTGAAAGTATTTAGCATAAGCGTTGCATTTTTTTGGAGGACGATTGAAAGCGTTCGTACCACTAAATATTGTTTTGAGGAGTTTAGCTTTTCTGTTGTAGACTCTATTAATGTCCTGCAAGTAGTGAGGACCTCATTAAATGAAAAATATTTTCTTTTGTTCCTCAATATTTGTTGAAAAGAGAGACAGATCCTCTGGTGCACGACACCATATAAATAGTACTCCGACGGTGTCTTTCGCACGTGTTATATCTTTTTATCATATTATTCGAACGAGAAATTAAAAAAAAACATGGAATTAGTTTAATGGACGGAAAATTACGCATATTTATGGTAATGTCATTAGCGATTGCGCTGAAAAAACTTCTCTCGGAATCATATGTCAGTTAAAAATGAAGTTCTGATAGTTCGCGGTTTATTGAATTGCGTGTGCCACTAGTATTTCGCGTGTTTTATTGCTTTTTATTTTTTAGAGTTAAATGATATATTTTGGGTTTATACCAGATGAGAGTGTAAATAGTTTTGTTGTATAATTAAAGAAATTTGGCGAACATTTACGCTAAATTTTGATAATTTTAGGTATTATTTACATCTGTCACCAGGTGAGAAAGATATGTGAATTCTCACCTGGGCTACGATCGACATAAACTATATCGAGGTTTTACAAAAACAATGCTATCGCACATAATTAGTGCCTTTGCTTGCTTTGGCAGCTCTTCAATTATCTGAATTTATGTACTTTTGTATAGTTTTTGTATTGTCCGTAGTATTATTGATGTATTTTCATTTAAAGTAACACCATCATCGTCACTGTCAATATTATCAAACCTAATACTACTATAGGAAGCGTATTTATCTTGGTATGCCTTCCTTAATTTCATGCAATAATTAAATTTCCACATGCGTATAATTTAATTACTGCCAACAGATGTAAAAATGTTTTACAGACAAACGTGTTTATGGAAATTAAATTTGTAATCTCATTTGTATGTGGAAAACTGAAATCCTTTGACGATTATTGAACTGTGGATGAGGTGCAATTTTATTTGCTACTCACCCATAAACATTATGTAATCTATGACCCTGAAATTTCAGGGCTCTGCATATATATTTACATACAATATATGAATTACGCGATTTAATTTGGTAAAATTTCATTAAAACTAGTTTCAACACATTTCTCGAACATTATATGGTATATATACATAATGTGGGTATTGCTCGTGCTAATTACCATATTTGGAAATTATGATAATTTTAATTATATACTAGACTCGTCCGTAAATTCTACATTTATGCCTAATTGAATTTTAGTTTTCTTTTATTCTGGTTTTATGATATTTTTCTATAATCATTAACATAATCAGTGGTGTTCCCATAGATTATACTTCCAAAGATTTTCTGAGTATACTGCGTATTTATTACTATAATTATTATGGTGGATACAGACAAAGATTCCGCCCCTTATCTAGTGACTGGCACCTGGAGCAAATTTTGTGACAATACCTTTAAGGGAATTAGGGTGCCCATTACAATTTGAGGTCTCTTACAAAACCTATATTGTTCTTGGTGATCAGCTTTATAACATCCTCTGGCAGTGGAAATGCCTTTTGTCTGATACCGTGAAGAGCCTCAGAGACGCATAGGATGCGCTCAGCAGTTTCGTTATTTTCCATACAGGTTTCATTATCGACCTTTTTTTTAGGCAGGGGGACAGGAGATCCTATCCCAAAGCACCGAGGCCATAGCGGCCCATTGTGCTGTAATCCTAGAAGCCCATTCACCAAAACCTTCGTGTCCTCTTTATGAAGCGCATCAGGTTTTGGTGAGGAAGGTTTTCAGCTCAACCACAGATAAAAGAGCATACCTTGGAGTATCCAGTCTGCTCTGGGCGAAGGCCGGACATGCACACAAAAAGTGTTCGGTTGTCTCATGCTCTCCCTCCAGGCAGGGCAGACACTCACGGCTGTCAACAACTCCCATCCTTGTTCGCTGACCGTGAAGTGAGCTGTGGCTGGTGATGATGCCAACCACAACTCTACATTGTTTCCTTCCGAGCTCCATGAGAAAATCGGAGATATTCCCATTGGGGCAATCAAGAAATAGTTTTGTACACCTTCCTGTACTCAGGTTCGCCCATCTCTATGAAGATCCGCTTTGATGAGAGACCCGACAAACGAGGTGGCAACGCCTACTGCGGGTTCCGGTCCGAGTAACGGAGAATCAAAGTCAACCCTAGTTAGAAGGTCAACCCTTTCATTCCCCATGATCCCTATATGGCATCCTCAGAAGGGACATCTTGTTCTGGATATAGAACTTATTCACAGACAACCTGCAATCACCCAGTAACTTAGTGTTATCCGAGGGCCTCTCAGACCCATCAAGGCGGCTTAACTATCCGCAAGGATAGCAGTGTCCTTCCTTTGATTTCAATATCAAGAGCTAACCTCGTTGCCATTGTTAAGGCGAAGACTTCAGTCTGAAACACAGTGGTGTGTCTTCCAAGTGTGTACTCCATCCTAATATCAGGCTCAGGAAAGTAGACATCCGCCCCAGCACCCTCATTTGTGAGAGTGCCTTCGGTGAAAGCTTTTAGAGCGGACCGGGGAAGGCTCGATAAGACACTTCCCTCAGCCCACGATTCTCTTACAGGAAAACTCACAGAGAAGCAACGCCCAAAACGAATTATCGAATTTACCCCTCTTTTTAAAATGATATGTGAGTGGGAATTGCACACTAAGTAAGCCTAAATATAAGCCTTAGTTCTTCCTTGCTAAGTGTTGGGAATATGTTTGTGCTCTGTTGCGAGTACATAATGAATTTCTTGGTTTGTCTCAGGCCAGTAGTGTTTTCGTCAATGTACAAAATCAATTCTGTCCTCCCACAGCGTAATTTGTACTGAAATGTGACAAAAAATGGTACGAAACTGGTTTTAATACAAAAATTTGATGAGTTTCGTAGGGAAATAATCCTCAATGCAAAGAACGCTTGATTCAAGTTTTTAAATATATATGTATTTAATAATAAGTGGTGCCACCGTTTGTATTTATAAGTTCGAACATTCTTTTTGATATGGAGTTATACAAATCGTGTATGATTTCGATGGGAGTTTCATTTCAAGCTGTTTTTAAGGTTGCTACGCTATCAAATTGATGACCAAGCCACCGACAATACATGTCAACACGACTTTTCATCTTTCTTATTATTTTAATTATTTTCGCAATAATGAGAAAAGCTTTATAGTCCTGTCGACCACTAATGAAAATGAGGTCAACAGATCCATTGTAGGAAATTTCTCCCCATATCATTTCACCTTCCCTTGGGGACAAAATCCTTTCTTCTTTCTCAGAGCATAGTAGTAAAGCGTGTCTATCTGGTTTGTCTAACGTAAAGTGCTTGTCATCACAAAATATGACGTACTTCCACTCGTTCCTCCATGTCATTCCGAGCTAATTCAAGTCTACTTTCCTTGGTCAGTACTGGCTTCTTTTTTAGACAACGACGCTCTAGATTTGAAGAGTCTTTCAATAAGCGTTGCACTGTACGAATACTTGCACTTGTTCCGGCAGATTCCTTAATTTGACTGGCAGATAAAGACGAAGTCGAAGCTATTCTCTTAATTTTTCGTCTCTGTGGTTCTATTGCCGTTACAGTCTTAATTCCCTCTTTTTGATTTTTTCCGTATTTTGCTGGATCATTTAAAAAACTATTACTTAAGCACTTCTATTAATTTTCCAATACGGCATGCTGTATATAGAATTAAAGCCCTCGAAGTTTACTGCCGGGTGGTGTATATTTCTCCCGATTCAGAAAACTTTCTCCGGACGTTTTTGCCACCGGAAAATTGATTTTAATGCACATGGGTCACATACACCCAAGCTACTACATTTCGCATATATTTTTGAAGTTTTTTCCTCCATGGCCATTAGTGCCCTATTGTGACCATTTTGCTCATTTTCCACGGTGCACCAATTCCGCACAATCAGGAGAAGTAGAAAAGTCCACTTTTTCACCCAGAAATTCGCTCAAGTTCCATCTGATCACCAAAGGTTTCCTCCGCTAGACAGAAATAAACATTGTTAATAAAATATATTCAGCAGAGTATCATAGTGGATCGTTTAAGATATCTCTCATGTGTGGAGGTGTGGGACCTATAGGTGTATGAAAAGTGGGCAGTCCCCTTTTTAAGAACAAACCTTTCATATTGAATTTAATACAGGTTTACCGAGCAAGTATTTTTCAATTTCAATTTATTCCAACAATGGGCATTGTAGAAATGAGAACAAAAGTTCTTTTGTGTTGTACAAGTTAAATAAAAATTACAATATCAAAAGAGAAAAAATGTTATAATATATAGATTTGCTCAAACTTATATCTAGACCTACTAAATCTACAAAGCTTTTTCCTTTTCTTTTGGCTAAGGAAAAAAATCCATATATGTAAGTAGAAAGCAAAAAGGAATTTAAAAATTAATTAAAGTATAGAATTACTCTAGGAAGGGAAGTGATTGAATGCATTCCGATTGAATTTGGGCAATTTACTTGACATAAGTGTTGTTTGCAACGAAGCAATGAATTCCATAAATTGATAGCTTGGATGAAATCCAGGCGAAGCTGCAAGTGTACTTCAAGAGTACAGCCGAAGACTGAAGAAGCATGCTGTTAGACTTGATCAAACCTACGAAGGTTCTATACATATACTATATATGTACCTAATCATGGAATTAAATGTGGTTATAAGCATCCCCCAGCAAACAGAATCAAGCCTCCCATTAATTTCACAGCCATATGTTGTTAAGGGAACCTGAAATGTACACATAAATGCAATCTGGTTTCAGTGCGTATAAATAAGCTTGTGGCCCAAGGTGAACAAATGCCACCGTAGATTCTACGCATGATAAACTTATTGTGATCGTTCCACTTCAAGGTTTTATTAAAAATTACCCCAAGATTGCGAATTGATTCAACATAGGGAATTGTGGTAATATAAATAATGATGAGAAGTACGACGTGTCAACGAAACTCCTGTAAATAACCAAAGCCTTCGATTTCACTGTATTGATAATGAGATTATTTAGTATGGTCCACTGATGGATTCTGTGGAGGCCTTCCTTCAAGTAGCAAACGCCATCGTCAATTACACCAATAGGTCTAGAGAGATACGCCTGGAAGTTATCTGCAAAAAGGTGCATGTGCAATGCTTGGGATAGGTGAAGATATCATTTATGAGCATAGAAAAGAGTGTTGGATCAAAGATAGCGCCCTGAGGAACCCCAGATATAGCAGAATGAAGAATACAGCTGAAAACACCATTTGCCCATGATTACCCTTCTCTTTACCGAAAAACTTTAGATACCATTCACACCTGTATCTACCCAGGTAGGTACACATATTCTTCATACATTTTTTATGGTAAATACGAATTTTAGTCTTAAAATTATGTGGAATTATATAAAAACAAGGGATTTACGTTATTTTATATGAGAAGGACCTCATCGCAGTTGGACGAATAGTCTAAAACATATAATAAGAAGTATTGTTTGCAAAATAGAGATAATGTACTTCCATGGTACGTTTATTTCTTCGGTAAAGCATTTCATGATTTAGATTCTTTAGTTTCAATTAAAATTTTTAAATGAGAAGTTGTGTAGCAAAAAAAAATAAATCAGCCAAGTGCGAGTCGGACTCGCGCACGAAGGGTTCCGTACCATCGAACAAAATTTAACACTATGTCGTTTTTATTTATTTTTTCAAATGAGAGTAGGCGTCATTTGAAAAAATAATGCTGTCATGTGAAAAAATAATGCCTACTTATGATAATAATAATGAATGTGAGTAAAACGAGGAAAAAAACCCCGAAAAAATCATGATTCTTGTATGGAGGCTCCCTTCAATTCTTAATTTAATTTTATTTTTATTATTTGTTGTTAAATCGCCAATAGAAAAACACAGTCTGTGAAAATTTCAACTGTCTACCTATTACGATGCATGAGATACAACCTGGTGATGGACGGACAGAGAAGTCTTACTAATAGGGTTCCGGTTGTTACCCTTTGGGTATGGAACCCTAAAACTGAATCGAGATAAGAATTTTGAATATATTTCTGCGTCAGCGGTTGACAGGTGAGTTTTTGTATTTATTCTACAATTTAATGTTTCATATGACCTAGGATCTGCTTTTATTTCACATTATACAGCATTTACTGGAAAAAAGTTTATTGGCCAGGCTGCTCAACGAAAGGGTTCATATGATAGGAGGCAAGCCTATTTTAGGCAAATGCAAGAGGTATATTCCGAAACGGAGCAGGACGACCTTGAGTTATTTGAGGGTGCTGATAGCGTTGAGGAGAATATTCCTGAGGAGGAAAATTTGGATTTTGATGGTGCAGTCGATGGTGGAAAAATAAAGGTAGATTTAAATTCTGATGCAGATTCAGATGATGAAATCGAATTCCTTATCTCAGGAAAGCTATTTTGTAAAAAAGGATGGGACAAAATGGTACAAAGATCCATCGATGTTGTAACGAAAGAGTGCTCACAATATTCTTCGTGTTCCATTGTTCAGCGGCCCTTATTCGATCACCAAGAATTTGTAGCTCTTTGTATCATGAGTTTCCCCATTACAGGAATTATATGTATGTAGATATATGAAGAAAAGAGCAGACTGCGCCGAATGGAACAACAAAAATCAGTCCCTTACTCGTGCTTACAATTTCATGAATTTCTGGGATGATAATGATGATGATAATGGACTGTCATACATCAAATAAAGAGGCTGCAGGTATACTCTGGAGACATAATCCCTTTCCACTTTATTGTGCTACGATGTTTAGAAGAAACAGATTCTAACAAATATTGCGGTTCATTCGTTTCGATTGGCACGTATCAAGAGCTACTCGCTAAAAAGTGGATAAAGCTGCACCGTTTACGGATATCCTTGTGATGATCAACTCGAACATAAATATAATAATTTTATGCGGCAATGAAATATATTTTAGGTGACTCGGTTGGTAATTGCATTAAGCCAAATGGACGAAGATTTCATACGAGATGTCAGAAAAAGAAAGAGCTTCTCGCCAAGCATGCTTCAAGAAAAAGTACAGCACAGCTTGATACAAACAAAATATGAAGGCTGTCATACAGGTTCATCCTCAATGTAGTCATTATCCCAACGCACTGTAAAAAATGCACAAATTGTTGCCACAAAACTTAGGTATTTTTCCCTAAAATGTAGAGATTATTTACTAACATTTAGGGTATCATAACCTACATTTTAGGGAATATCCCCTACAGTGTAAGGAATATTCCTTATATTTTAGGGAAAAATACCTGAGCTTTCTGGCAACAATTGGGCAAATTTTTTGCTGTGCGCTAAGATTTTTCAGTATTTTTCATTACTTTTCTATTTTCGGACATACTTTTTTATATTATTAGTTATTTTATTGTACACAAAAATAAATAAATGTTGTATTTACATATTTTACTCTTTTCCTTGCAAATATTCTAACTACAAACTTCAACATTAACAAATTTCCATATAAATTGTATGTATCTACCCGAGAGTCGATGAAATTACCACCACGCTAATCCAATCCTTTGAGGACTCGTGTTCGATTAGGAGGGCAGATTTTAACTCTGCCCCACTTGGTTGACGCGCGAGCTAAAGAATCAACGCAAAATTGTGCGCAGGCTATATAATAAAGCCAAAAGATCAAATGGCACTAACAATTGGTTAACCTACCAAAACGCCTTGCACCATTTAAAATATGAAATTCGCAAATCTAAAAGAAAGTCATGGCAACTCTTCGGCGAAAACGTAGACGGGGTAAATGAGACGTCAAGACTAAAGAAATTCCTATCCAAGATAACAATTCAACGTGAGCTGCTCACGGACAGCGACGGAATGCGGGCCACCTCTTTTGGAGAATTGTGGGAAATCTTGCTAGACGCACACTGCGCTGATGGTCCGGACGAGGGCCTTTCGTCTCTGCATACCGAAACCCTTCGTAATGAAACCGTTTCCGGGGGCGGAGAAGATGCGTTCATCACGGACGAATCAAATGGACAGGTGACACTTTCAAACCCTTCAAATCTCCAGGCAAGGACGGCATTTTACCAGCCCTCCTTCAGTACTCGGGTGACCCTATGATTAGCAGCCTAACCATTCTCTTGAGGACATTATACGTCGCAGTTGTGGCAAGAGGTCCGTGTTGTGTTTATACCGAAGGCAGTCCGGGTAGATTACACAACTGCCAAAGCGTGTAGACCTATAAGCTTGATCATTTTCTTACTTAACAACCTAGAACGCATCTCTGAGTGGGAGCTGAGACGGTCCATTCCCAGAAGAAGTCTATTACAGCAACAACATGGGTACTTAAAGAGAAAATACGTTGAGACGGCCCTCCGTGAAGTGATTCACTCAATTGAAAAGGACTTCTATTTAAACAATCTACGCTGGCAACTACAGCGCTAAGACTGCATCTTAACCACGGCTGGCTTCATACAAGAATTAGAGTTCCACATGAATCCATTTATAAGTTCGTCCAGTATATCGCACCTGATATCGACAGAAACAGCGACCACCTCCTCGAGATCATCCTGGAAAGCAACTTTGGCTCTAAAATTCCATCCAGGGCTGAATGGAAATCACTTTCCGCACTTCAACCATTAACAAACCCAATTATAATATATACTGATGGCTCTAAGTCCGATGAAGGTACCGGAGCGGGAGTTTTCTGTGAGGAGCCGGAAATTGAATTCGCCATGCACCGTAAAAACCATGATACGGTTTTCCAGGCAGAAGTCAAGGCCAGTCTTGAATCAGGAAGGCACCCCCTTAACTCAGGCACTGAGAATAAGGAGAGAGCCATCTGTTCAGGCAGCCCAGCAGCTGTCAAAGATTAGTCTAAATCCTGTATAACCTCCAAACTATTAATGGAGTGCAAAACCACCCTGAACTCCCTTTTCGGAATAGCAAAGTGCAGTGGGCTCCCGGGCGCATCAACATCAGCGCGAACGAAAGGGCGGATGAGCTTGCTCGTCTTGGTGCAGCCTCGGAGGAACTAACCTCTACAGTCGGGATTGCTGCAAAACACCTTGTCCGAATCATTTCCAGCTGGGCTGACTGCCAACACAGTCGCCTTTAGTTAGAAGATCCCTCGGGTAGAACAACAAAGGAACTGTGGGGTAAGCCAAACCCGAATCAAACGAATAACCTCCTAGGACTTAACAGTCCAACCATGAAAACTCTGGTGCCCATTGTCACTGGGCACTCCTCTCTCAGGGGCCAACTTCATATAATGAGACTTGTTTACGATCCTACATGCAGGGGTTGCGGAAAGAATTCCGAAACGGTGACCAATTTTCTATGTCACTACCCGGCCCTCTCAGGAATACGTTACAGAATTATTGGCTCACACCTTCGAGATGAGTTACACGATGCCGGCAATTAGGGTTGGGGTCCAATACTGAAATTTATAGCAGCGTCCAGTTGGGATCTATCAGCAATCGCTCATGGGTCTGGAGGATGAACAATGGGCATTGACTTGTCCTACGTTCGAGGGACCCCTCGCGGTTCCAAACCTCTTTATCAATCAACGAAACAAAACATGTATCTACCCGGGTAGATACAATTTGAAATTCGTGCATAAAACAACAAAATTGAAAAACGAAAACTATGAAGCGGTTCGAAAAAATGATTTTCTTTTTATTGTCTGAAATAAACCAAAAATTTAGTCACTGTCTCGGAGGGAAATATATTCCCGGGTAGATATCGGTAGAGCGAAGGTATGAATAGACGAATTTCACAGCCTGCAACGTGAATTTAAAATTATCTACAAGTTTTTTGCACAGCAGTAAGTGATCAGCAGTATCGAACGTCTTGAAAATATTGAGAAAAATTAATTAGTCACTTTCAATGAAGCAGAGATACAGCTATGATTGAGTTGAAATCCAGACTAAAAATCATGTAACAAGTAACAAGCCTCCGAATGGGAGCTGTAATAAAATGTCGTATTTGAAATAGACTTAGTTTACACAGAGATAATTTTCAATTCGTATCAGAATACTTACCAACATTATCTTCATAATTTTCGTCAGAGGAACAGTGCCTAGGATTATAATTATAGAATTATTATTAAAATTTTAACAAGTAAAGGCACCACGATTTTGAAATTTATCACATTTCACCATTAGAAGATTTCGAATGATATGTTTTACTTAAATACAAAAACACTTTCTCAATATGAAAATTTTCTATCAAAATCATTTTAAGCCCATTTAAGAGTTGCTTTTTATACTTTTCAAGAATTGCTAGGTTAAGCCAAAGCTTAAAATCTTGAAAATCATTAAATGGAGAGGCATCCTAAAAAATTTCATGATGACTTGAGTACCTTACCTATTACACCTAGATCTAGTCTGAATTGTATTTCTGTAGCCTCATAAAACAAAAAAAAAAAAACTTAACTACACTTTTATGAAGTGCACTCAACCGAAGGATTTTCGTTCACACGTACACACACACACACACACACACACATACACATACCAAGAGTTGAAGATTCTTAGGTATGAAAAAGCAATCCGTGTAAGCTTTGAAAGTTATACCGAAACATCTCCAAATTATTCCCTTTCGTTTCGCTCATCCAGAGGAGGCACGTCCTGGCAGCACTTAAGTTTCTTGAGTTGTTTTTCACGTACAAGACAAGATGCCTTTTATGGCCAATTCTCGCAGCGAAATGTGCGAAATGAATTTTAATATTATCCAAACCGCGAGGGTGGTGTAGGTGGTAGCGTATGTAAGGGGTGTGGATAGACGTTTTTCAGTGGAAATATCGTTTTTTATTCTTCGAACGTTCCCCCCAGCCCCCACCAGAATCTGGTGTATGGTATAGGATTATACCCATCAGGGTAAAGACCAAACATAGAAACTTCTGTTGGCAATTGTTCATGGTTACGATTTCGCTGCAGAAACGATTTTATTTATTCATAGAAATAAGTTTAAGAAACCACAGATTGGCATTTATGACTTTGTTTTGAAGGCATTGTTACGACTTTACGCAAAACTCTCATTTTCTTACTATGGAAATTCAGTTATGCAGTAAGGCGCTGTGCAAACGTTAACAATTTTAATTTCCATAAAAACAAATTTTCCTCGAAATGTAGTTATACTTGATTTTCATGTTTTAAGAGAATGTGGGTGGAGAAGTATGTAAAAGCAGCTGAAGTAGAAGCAGCAATAACAGCAGCAACACCATCATTAAATTATACAGGCATATGACGGGTTTTTCTGTTCGTATGACCTTACCTATAACTTTATGGTAACAGAAGACTCTTAGGCAGTGCTCTTTAGAATGAATTTATTGTGTGACCACACACATACAAAATAGTGTATACCTTGAATTAATTATTAGTTTAGCTAAAAATAATACCCTAGACATACAGCACGATCTAATAAATCATTAGTTCTAACTATTAATTAAAATGCCGTTAAAATGCCGTGTATCACATAGTATACGTTATTATGGCTCGAAAATCATATCATTATAAAGTACACTAATCAAGTGTTTTCTTCCTTCATTATAGTTATAATGAGGAAAAATGTGCTAGATTTCGCATATGATATAAATGTGGAGCTCCTCTCTGCATCTGCCGATTTGAAATATAAGAAGAAGAAATGCTAAGAAATGCAAATTACAAACATATTGTTTTTAAATATAATGTTTTTCTCATTGTTAAATTGCAAAATGAAATAAATGAAAACAAATTTTATCGCGTTAAATCGATCCATATCAATCAATCAATCATTTATTTATTTCTAATTTGTACACAAGATTGAAAATCTTATAATAGTACACTTTAAAGTACGGCTAGGTTAACCGGATAAACTACAAAATAAATTGAAATACTTACAATACATTAGAAAAATAAAACAGAGAGAACAAATAATTTTTTAAATAAACATAGTAGGAAAATAATAATAAAAAGAAAACGAAAAGAGAAAAGAGTCCGACACAAGCATAGTAATTTGTAAATTATAAAATAAATTTATATTATAAGTTTCTTAAATTCACCGACAGAAGTAGCACTCTGTGCATGAGGAGTTAGGGAGTTCCAAAGTCGTGCAACCTGGACAAAGTAAGATCCTTCTAGAATGGATGAATTGAAGCGTGGAATCAGAAGTTTGTGTCCTCTCAAAGATTGCAGAAATTTAACTTCACAAGATAAATACTCCGGCTCACCTGAACGAATAAGATTGTGTAGGAAAATTAGTGCTATACCATTTAAGTAAAAGTCCAGAGTACAACCCAAGATCGATAATCTGTAAGGTGTGATATGAGCAGAACGACGCAAACCGCATACAGTCATTGAAAGCAACCTCAAGCTTCCGATTGCAAACCGAGTCTAGTTTCATGTAAATTAAACTACCATAGGAAAAAAGAGGCACCAAAAGTGTTCTAACTAGTCTCAAACGCAAATCGACCGGAAGTACATTGGCAGATAGCCACAGCCTCCTCAACCCACCATAAATTTTACCCACTATAGATTTAATATAATCACAGCACCTCAAACGATTATTAATTTTCACTGCCAAAGTGGTTATACAGTTTACATAAGGTAGTTCCACTTTATTAAGCATAATTGGGGGGAAATCCTCAATATTAAGGTCAGAATTAGAGAGGGCTATGCATTGTGATTTATTGGGATTAAGGAGCAGTTGATTATCAATTGACCACCTAAAAATTTTTGAAAGATCATCATTTATTCTGCAGATACAGTCCTCAATCAGTCCACGAGGTCTACATAAGTACAGCTGCACGTCACCTGCATACAGGTGCACCTGGACATCATGTACCACATCACATAAATCATTAACGTACAGACTAAAGAGGAGAGGTCCTAAGACTGATCCTTGAGGAACTCCACATGCTACAAGCATTTGAGAAGACGGAACTCCATTATGATCACTTGTTGAGACCTATCTGAGAGAAAACTTCCTATCATCTTAACAGCAGAAGAGGAGAAATAAAAGTTTGCATACAACTTACGCAGCAATTTCTCATGCATAACACAATCAAATGCCCTCGAGAAGTCCAACAAAACCAGCACACCAAGATCTCCCACATCTACAGCCGATCGCAAGTCCGTAGTGACTTTGAGTAATGCAGATTCGTGTCGTGCCCGAAAATCAGACTGATGTTTCGACAGGAGATCATTATATGATACGTAATTTTCAATCTGGGCTCGCATAAGCTTTTCAAAGACTTTGCCAAGAAAGCTGAGGATACTGATGGGACGGTAGTGAGCCAGCTCCGTAGGAGATATTTTTTTAGCGACAGAAGTAACATTAGCTATTTTCGATACTTCTGGGAAGTGAGAAGTAGTGAGACAAGTGTTCATGATTTGCTGAATATAAGGAAAAATGTAAGGCAGTAATATCTTGAGAAAACGAGGATTTATTTCATCAAAACCAGTAGCATGGGACTTGATGGAGTATATCGATTTAAAAAGCTCATCATTCTCCACACACCGGAAAGAGAAGCAATTTACACTTTGTTCTCGTAAAGCAAGAAAGGACATATTAGGTTGCTGTTTGATAAATAAATTTGCTGCTGGACCTGAAGTAAAATGCCGGTTAAGCTCCTCAGAATCGAAGGGACACTCACAGGGTTGACATCAGAATAAATGGAAGCTCGCTTCAGGTTTCCCCACAGGGTTTTGGAAGGTAAGCTAGGATCAAATTTAGAAGAAAAATACTCACACTTGGCTCTCCTAATTGCAGAAATGACCTTGTTGCGAGCTTGTTTATAGAGTGTGCGGGTGTAATAAGTATGTAGACATTTCCACTGTTTATATAAGAACTCCCTTTCTACAATGAGAGAGCGTATTACATCACAAAACCATGGATTGCTATATGGACGGATCCGTTTGACTTTAAGTGGAACATGTTTATTATATAAATAAGAGATCAACTCATTAAATTTACATAGTTGCCGCTCCGCCGATGGAACAAGGAAAATGTCATTCCAATCTAGTGACATGCAATCATCTATCAGGTGAAGATTATCAAGATGATTGAAATCACGATAGCAGAAAATCTTGTTAAGATTCCCACCCTCCGGGGAGAGATTATAAGTCATAAAGAGTATATCATGATCAAGCATACTTGGTGGGCTCAGCTGGTTGTGAAATCGGATATTACTCTTATTAGTAACCATGACAAGATCAAGAAGTGAAGGGTTGGCACAATTGAAAAAAATAGGCAAAGAATTTATTACATCCAAGTGGAGCGCCACCATATCAGACAAGAACCTATCAGTCATCACATTATCCATCAGGATGTTAACATTGAGATCACCACCAATAATAACATCATTGTGTCGGTGTACTAAGTGTGACATTGCATTTGTAAAGTGTACAACAGACTGTTCACTATAGACACCAGGAGGGCGATACACAGCGCATAATAGGCATTTCCCGGAACCAACTACAACCTCCAAGCATAAAAATTCTATTTCCCCAGTCGATGAAGAATCTACGATTTTAGCCTTTAAATTGTTCCTCAAATAGATCGCAACACCACCTCCCCTGTGGCTTAACCGATCATTTCGGAATAGATTAAAACCAGGTATCGCAATGAAAGACCACGGTACATGATGCTGCAGCCATGATTCGCTAACGGGGATAGCATGAATATTAGAATTGATAAAAATATGACAAAGTTCATCCATTTTATTCCGTAGGCTCCTAGCATTAATAGTACACACGTGAAATCCAGGAGAGAATCCACATAGTATATTAAATACAGATCTTACCCTGTCCAATTCACACAGACCATTAACCGAACTCATAAGTGAATATACGTCCATCAGTGATACAGACAAGAAAAATAGAAACATAAGCTGTGTCGAGCTCTGTACAAAGAAAGCAAAAAGTGCCATGAAGAAAGTTTACATAGCTGCCAAAAGTCACAATAACATAAATGTTAACGAAACTTTTCATTACAATTAGGGCTACAAATTGACAAATTATGAAAGAAAAATACGACTTGATCAATTCATAGGAAAGGAAAATTACTAGTAAAAAGAAAAAGAAAAATTCAATGAAACTTAAAAATAAAAACTGAGTGACAGTAACTGCAAATTTTAGCATTAATTTATCAGAAGAAAAAATAAAATTACGATAAAATCCAGAAAAAGAAAACAAATATTCAAATAAAATTCATTAAAGAGTTGTCACAAATGTAAACATAATAATATGTCAGCTCCAGCTGTAAATATTTTCCCCGCTTTACGGAGCTTTAGTGCTTCACGAAGAAGAGAGTTGTTATGAGATGTCAAGCTCTCACTAATGTAGATCGGACCGCTAGAGCAGAAACCCTCCAGTCGTAATAGCTGGAACCCCTTCAACTTATAGAAAACTGAGCAACGAGCAATGATCGGAGTGTTTTGCGCTGGCAATTTAGCTCTGAGCTCTGATGCGAAAAGCATCAATATGTGTAGACACGGGATGATCGATCATTTTAGCAATACTCTTAACTATGTGCAAAGTATTCTCTTAAGGCTGATTCGGAATACCCTGTATAATAACATCATTTAAGCGCTGCTTACGGTTCAGATCATCAAGTTGTATTTGTAGCGATTAATTTTCATGTTGAATTTTATTCAGCGAGTTTTCACAAGCCAAAATTCTATTACTTAAGGCCCTGGATAGCATCATCAATTTTTGCTGTGATACGAGATTCGAGATGTTGTAAAAGACCATTTTTTTTTTAAGAAGGCGTGATTCGAATAATTCCATTTGTTTATCGGCTGGAACCGGCAGAACATCTAATGAGCTAGTGTTTTCAAGATTAAGCTTACCAGCTGCACTGCGGGTAAGCTTCAGGCTGCTCTCGTCAAAGTTTGACGAGAAAAATAGTCTACTGATTATCACTATTGAAAAACAACCGCTAATTACTTGAATTTAAGGGCGATTTTATCCCAGGAATTCACAGTTTAAACAAATTATTATAGACGGGTAACCAAGATTAAAACTATTCGAGAATAATTAGCATATGTGATTCCAATTTCGTGCGATATTTAAACAACTGGTATAGAATTTTTATATAAAAACGCGGGACCCGATGTGAAACACGTCTACCTTCTAGCACTCATCACAAATTATTAGTATCGCTACTTTAATGTCATAAGTTCAGAGCTAGGATATACCTAAGCAAAATAGGATTTAAGTACTACTTAGCACGTTAACGACGGCGTGTACCACCGGTGGCTCACATGGGAACGTTCCATCTGACGGCGTGTACCACCGGTGGCTCACATCAGTTATAGTTTTGTATGATAGTTTTGTTAGTAAAAAAATATATTATGTGGTTAAAAATAATTTTTTTATTGAAAAATTTAAAAGTTTATTTTTACAGGTAGGCTATAATAAACTAAATAGGGGTATTCACGCAGTGTTGTATCAAAGAGTGTATCGTTGTAAAAAATGTATTTGATTACAACCCAGTAAAGTAATACAAGGCCTATGCATATAAAATGCTATACAAGGGGTCTTGTATTTTTACATTCACAAATTGGCAGTGTAAACCGACTTGTATAGTTGTACATACTTAGGAGGTCAGATTGAACGTCAAATGTCAGGGTGTGCAGAGGGGGAGGGGAGTGTCCTATGAAAATTTCCAGTGTGCCAAATGAAAGATCCTTTTGAGGATTATCGACTTATGTTTTTTCTAGGTGGTACTGGGTTTGATTTAGCAGGGTGTTCAATTTACATCTACTCGCATCACGGTTTTCCCCCACAAAAAAAGGTATTGCAAATTTGTGAAGCTAAAACATATGTAAGTAATGGCACATCAAACAGCATGAAACTTTCTGGAAAACTTAATAAAACATCAGCGAAAAACAAATTGGTGTGATCGATTTACTTTTCGCCCCTAAATTACTTAATAATAGTATTTGAAGTTCAGAAATTATCTTCAATTATCTTCAATATTCGAACCTTTTTTTGCGGGGAGAAGGAGGGGCGGATCAATAAACCAACTTTGAATTCGTCTTTAGTTCGATGAAGGGATTAAAGTTATGAAAAAAAAGTTGGGGTGGGGGAATTTTAGGGTGGGGAGTTGTTACCACACCCCACTCAAGCACAAAGTATGGCATGTATGGTGTCTAATTAAAGCCGCCGCTGAGCTCTATCAAATGGCGTTTTAAAATTTTCTATCCGGTATACTTCGTAGTGTATTTTTTGCACTCTTACATTTTACCTGAAAGCCACTTTTTCAATTTATCGGACCCTGAATCATAACGGATGCCCCTAGAGACAAATTTTGCATTCAGATTAAAGGTAACAAAATTCTCTATCTACTAGAATATTTTTATTTTCAATTCGACACATTTTCTCACTGAGCTTTTCCTCCCGAATTTCAAAGTTTTTCCTCATCTGGGTCCCATATACCCCATTGCTACATATGAGCTATTTTTTTAATTTTTTTTTTTAGATCATAGGAATAAGTGTTCGATTACACAACTATTTATCTTTTCAAAAAAATTCCTCAGAAGCACCGTTATTCCGTAAAGAGAAATTGTAAATTTTTACATCATCTTACGGCAAAAAGCCGTCGTAAAAGATGTTGTTCTACTATTATTAAGTTTTCTACTAAACTATCAGCCCGAGCGGAAAACTAATTGGAAATAAACGTTTCCAAACAAAACCGGCTTCATTTTATCCGCTGGCATTATACTGAAAAAGTGTATAATTAAGTAGTAATTAGTAGAAATAAAAACTTGAAAACGACCAAAACGGTCAGAAAACGCCATGAAAAACCGGCATTTCCGTAATTTAAGCCGTTCTGTTGAGATACTTTTGTTTTTACCTCAGCTATTTTTAACCGGATCTTCATAATACTTTTTTTCGAACTATGACTCCTGGGAATCTTGAGGATTTTTTCAATTTTTTCCGGGGCCGGGGAGAGGTCCTACGGGGCCATTTTATCACCCTGTTACATTTCGAAGGAAGCTAAAGGATAAAGGGTGTGTTCACTCTCTTTTGTAAATTCTTGTTGTATTTTTACATCGGTTACACTGATACATTAAAGAGTGAATACCCCTAATGTATTTACATATTTATTTGTTTTTGTGCGTTTTTTTTAAACATTCTAGACATAGTGGTGGCTCGCCTTCGCAAAAGCGGCAAAACGTTGTAACTCTTTTCGTTTTTTTATTGCAGTAATAGGAACATTTTATGGAGCGTGTATTATGTGTTGCACTTTTTCTAGCAGTGCCAGATCAAGTGAAATAAAAAAAACTGCACCGGAATCAACATGGGAGAATCCCCACAATCTGGCAACGCTGGTGTAGCCGCCCATGGGAGACAAACATGAATTGCATTGATATTTATCAATAATCTGTCATCTTTCATTAAGATAAATTACAAGTCATTATTCCTAGTCGTTTTGGAATAATTAACAAAATTAGATTGCATGGTTCGCTAAATTATTACTTTCTAATTAAGTTTGTCACATAGGTGTGCTACTGAAAAAGCACCACTTTTTATCACGGCCAAATAACAACTTGTTCCAACGAAGCCGAAGACCATCGCAATGTAAATAAGATTTCTTGCTTCAAATTGAAATTAGAAAAATAAAGTGCTAGAAGTCCTCACTAGTGAATAACACTATTTTTTTTAAATACTATTATTAACAAAAAATTGTTTCGTTCGGTGCTACTATATTTTTTTTTATAAAAAACATAAGGCATTAGGCTTCATTTTTGCATTTGAATCAGAAAAATCGGTTGGTTCGTTATCGAGATATGATTTTTGAAAATGATGTTGTATCGTAAAATTACGAAATTTTGAATACCCCCAAGCGGAGGGTGGGGAATGGTAATTGAAACCAAAAAAATACGGGTGAGCTATTTTGGTATTCCCCACGAACTGTGAAAGTTTCATCCAAATCGGAGATGGTCGGGTGCGATAGTACCGCGCCGCCAGATGAAGCCAAGCATGAATTCGCGCGCCACCCCACAGTGAAAAACATTCATATTGGCGCCTAGTGTCAAGTGTTAAAGTACATTTCGTTATTTAAGTCTTTTTACGCAATACTTTTGAATTGCCCTACTTAGTACTTGAACATAAGTACGTGCTTCTATTTACTTGTACTTAAAACTTAGTTTTGTACCTAAGTATCAAGATTTTTACTTAAGTATTTTCTGAGTGTATTAAATACCTACAAATATCTAACTCTTTGTAGAAAAGCAAACACAATCTCTAGCGCAACTCTTTTTTGTTGAGCTTTAAAGCAAAGAACTGTCAAAGCATGTGCCGCAGTCACGCATCAAGCAGAAAATTAGACAAACTAACAACATGCAAACTAGAATGAGCAAGTAGAACAAAAATCAGTAACGTCTCGTTCGAATGTAAAATCGACGATGCCTCGACTTGATGACATAACAAGGGTAAGCAAGCAATGCCCGGCTGCTTATTATAGATATTATAGGTTTTTAAAGGTATTTATTTATTAATATCTATTAACTGAACTCTATAAACTTCATTATATTACTGCTAACAGACTCAGTACTTTTTATAGACTTCGAACTTAGTTACAATTACTTTTGATGCATGCGGAACTTGAACTTACGGTGAAGTACTCAGACTTTCGGTATTTGTACTTATACTTAAGTAATTTTTCTTTGGTACTTGCCGAGCTCTGCAAAGCTTTATCAAAACCAGTTTGACAGTACAATTTAATGAAAGAAATGTCTGTGTGTCTGCAGTTTATAATGAATCATTACAGATTAATTAGGCATTAGTTATTTCTTCATTAAAAGCTCAGGGTTGTCTAGGGCATATGTCATTAATGCATACGCATTCTTCATGTCTATTCATTATATTTGATTCCTATATGTCAAGTCGGGAGATAATTTCTGCTTTAATTGAGGAGTCAATACCAAGATTTGCAAGTTTCATACATTTTTCAATGGGACTTTCTGGCAAACTAAGTATTTGGAGCAGAATAATTATTTACATCTTAAATTAAACATAATGAAGAGGTCTAGTAAATAATGTCAGAAAAAATTTGAAAAAATTTATTGGAATTGAGATATTAGCTCGGAAACTTGTATAAATAGGTAAAAAATTCCTATCTGCAATGAAAGATTTATGTAAATCAGGCTAGCGGTCATTCAAATAAGAAGTAAATATGTATTTATTAATTGAAGAAGTTCAAAAGATATTATACTGACAGAGTCCAATAAAATAATAACTTATAAGTTAATACGGTAAGTCATAATAAAGAAAAATTATAAAAAGAAGAATGATAGAGTATAATCTAAGTTTACAAAATGAAAACCAAAACAAAAAATTAAATTAATTTAAAATATAAAGATTAAAGTTATGAGCTAAAGTATAACTAAACTACAAAAGAGAGTGTCCAAGACCAAGTACAAAAAATTGAATTAAAAATTAAACTAAAATTCTAAAAATAAAAAAAAAAAAATAATTCAAGAAAGAAAGGAAAATGAAGATTAATTTAATTAATAATGAAAAAAAATTGAAAAATACAAATAAAGGCAAGGAAAAGCCAAAGCAAATACTGGAAAACTATTACATAAAAATTAAGTTAAGGGAAATTGCATAATCTCAGCTAAAACTGATCTTTTGAGAGTCTGGGGGTTAGAACAAAAGACATAGATATTGCAAAACTTACAGTTGAATAATTTCTGTATTCTTACCAATGGTGACTTTACGCGAATATTGATTCTACAGAAGGCGACTCTAAGAGGACGAGCTTGGAGTCTTTGGTATCTTGTAGGAATATTTATGCATATTTTGCAGAGCAAATCTGGACAAAGCACGAATCCATTTAGGAGTTTATATAAAAGTAAGAAGTCGAGATGCATGCGACGGTGTTCTATAGAGATGGCAAGCTCAAAAAAGATAATCGTTGAGTGTATTCCATCTCATTAATGCCTAGTTTGAACAAAAGAATCGAGGTAAACTTTCTCTGGACAGATTCAACTTGTTTGTTATAACATGAGTAGAAAGGGCTCTAAATTTTACAAGCATATTCCAGAATGTGTCGGAGATTGCACTTAATTATTTTTAGAGTGAATGTATTTTCATGTGAGTTTCTGTTTTTTTTATTGCTTTTGCATATTGTGCAGTGTTATGTGAACCTGTTTAAGACGAGCCGTAAAGAAAGCCTTAGGGAAACGGCTGAGGAGGCCGATGCTGCTAACCTAGCAACCATGCAGCCAAATCATAGAGCTTTCATGACGTCATCACCTACAACTATACTCTTCCACGTCTACGAAGAGCTTTTGATATCATTTTTGTAATTTTGGATCTCCATAAGAAATAACATGGAATTTTGCCACCGCGCCCGCATACATAGCTTACCTACTGCTCTGTTTCATGGCTTGTGATGTATTCTCGAGGATTTTGCAAGAAGGCATCAGAAAATGTTTTACTGCGAACACTACAATAAAATCGTTATATTTCAATGTATGTAAATAAAGGTATGGGACATTGGGGAATTGTGAGTCACACTTTTTCCAAGCTCGATAACTGCCACAAAAATCAAAATTTTTTAAAATTTCAAAATGGTTTATGTTACTAGGAAGGAAACCATAACTTTTAGCTTAAGCAGTATCTTGAAATTATTATCTGCTGAAAAAATCTGAGCGTTGGCAAAAAACATGCATTTTTCAGATTTTTTAAAAATGTTGGGGAATTGTGAGTCAGCTTCTGAATTAAGTGGAAAATCAAAAATATCGCTGTAAAATATTTATTTTATGGTTGGAAATTACATAACAATTAGTTTAAAAAAATATATAAAAAGGAAGGTATTACAATTATTCGGATTCCGCAATTCGGGCATGTGAAATAGGCTCCAGTACTGACGCATTTCAAATGAACAGCTCGATCGCATAAATCGCAGCGAATGGAATTGTTTCGGTTCAATTTCTTCGCATATCCAACCACTCAACTAATATTCTGTTGGAATTTTGCATAAAAAATTATAAACACGCGTTAAAAATGCGATATTGGCTTGAAAAATGCCAAAGATGTTGTGGCTCACAATTCCCCCAAACGTTTTTGATTGACAAGAGGGCCGTGTATGATTCGCTCATTGCATGTTTATGCGAAATTCCTTTTAAAAGTTGAAATGTCGATGCCATAAGATAATTATGAATATATTTACCTGAATCGATTCTCCGAAATCGTTGTCACATCAATGCAAACAGAAACGCGAATAAATATTTTGAGAAAATTTTCCAAGTGGTTGCCGCACGGAACGAACGAGTACGTGTACACGCATCGATTGCTAATGGAAAATGAGTTTGGTCAAATATAAGACAATGACAGCCATTTGCATGAGTCAGACTTTCCAATTATGGTGAAATATTGACGTGACTCACAATTCCCCATGACTCACAATTCCCCAATGTCCCCTACTTGATTCGCATCAGAAATAGCAAAAAGCCCAATAAAAAAAATATTTTAAATAAAAAATACTATAATGACGGGCTGGGGACGTGTGAGGGGATTTCGTGGGACATTGCTTATATTATACGAATCGTCGGTATACCTCCTTATTAAATATACAAAAGGTCAATGCAAGCTTTTCACTAGCTTACTCCTATCTTTACGTGGTCATCCCTAAAAACATAACACGATAATGCTTATCTTGTTGTGGCTAAAGGTGTATACATGATATTCTTTAAACAAAGAGCCCAGACGATTATAGGTTTACTCAATTGTTTGTTCGAAGTCAAAAATAGAAGTACGAGACAATCAAATAATAAATAATTGTACTAAGGCCTTTACTGCTCACATCACTCATGAATTCTTACTGTATGGCATGAAACAGATAACTACACTGAAAAAAAATTATTAGTTAAAACGACACATCACGATTAGTTGATTGTACATTAGAAATTCCTGTAAATTGATATGAAAAAATAATTAAGTAATTAATAAATTTGCAAGTACTAATTAGTTGCAATTTATTATTGGAATTAGTTGATTTGCCCTAACTTGTTTTGTAAAATACTATAGATGTAGCTTCGAATTCAAGTAGTTCAGTTAACAAATATTTGATGATAAATTAACTAAACATATTTCAGAAGACATATTAGTAAAATCAACATATAAAGTTATGTTAGTTTGTTTATTTTTAATAATAGAATTTGTTATATTAGCGAATTTATGCAATTAATAAATTCAACAAATAAATTGACAGTTTTTTTTTTAATATACACAGTGTCCTATAAATTCGAATACAAACGTGATTTACTGTTTAAATTTGAAACAAAAATGTTTCATTCCTTTAGTGTCACAAAACAAAAGTCCATTAGTGGTTCACATGCTAAAATAAAAAAATGCATTTTGTATCAGTCTTATTTAGACAGCGAAGTGCGATGGAATCCATACGTGAAGTAATTCTTAAAAAAATTTTCAGGACCTACGAAAGGTAGAGATAAAACGGGACTTTATATATAAAACAATCAAACGGAAAAAGGAATCATCCACTGTTAAGGATCGTAAGAGAAGCGGACGTCCACGCACTGTGCGTACTACGCAACGCATTAAGATCGTTAGAGAGCAGATTAGGTAGAAAAAAAGGTCGTTCGTTGAGAAAAATAGCTGCGAAATTGGGAATCTTAAAGTATTCAGCATAATTAATACTCAGCAAGGATCTAGGAGCAAACCCTTACAAAAAATAGAAAATTCATGGAGTTTCAGCCTCTTCTAAGGAAAAAAGAGCTGAAAGAGTTGAAACCATACATGCTTGGAACGGTAGTGATGAGTTCGTGTTTTCCGATGAAAAACTATTCAATCTCGAGCAACCATACAATCCACAAAATGATCATGTGTGGGAAGGTCAGGATGGAGGACATTTCCGAAAATGAGCTTTATGATCCCAGATATCAAAATTCATACTCAGTCATGGTTTGGGGCGGTTTTTCTAGAACAAGCAAACTTCCCCTTGTTTTGATTGAAAACGGTGTGAAGGTCAACGCCGAATATCACCAGAAGCAAGTTCTTGAAGCAGTTGTCCTTCCAAGCTACAAAAAGTTATTTGGAGATGATTATTATTGCTTTCAACGGGGACGGAGCGCCTTCGCACTCCGCGAATGTAATTCAGAGGTGGTGTGCTGATAACTTTACCGACTTTTTACCGAAGTATGAATGGCCTCCAAATATCCCAGATTTAAATCCTTTGGATATCATTGCTTGGAGCTCTATGGTAGCAAAACTCAAGGACCGAAAAATCAATCGTTTAGAACAGTTCAAACAAATTATCTCTAAAATTTGGGAGGAAATACCCATGAAAAACGTTCGTGCCGCCTGTAAGTCTTTCGAAAAGAGATAAGTATTAGTACAAAAGGAAGAGGAGGAATTATCAAAAAAAAATTATTGTAGGTTTTTAACTATTGATGTATTATTAAATTTCAATTAAAATCTATGCAAAATATCAAATACTTATTCTTATATCTCAATATCTTTTTGAATTCAAATATATTGGACACCGTGTAATGTAACCTAACAATTTTCTAATTTAACGAAACAACGGATCCACTAATGTAGATATCAATAATATAATATTCGCATAATTTTAAACGCTTAAATCACTGCATCATTAATATTTCTTTTTATACCCTAGATGATATCTCATACTCTCATACTGAGTTTATTATTTCGCTTGTAACACATATTACTGATAAAGGAAAAATGGGTTGGACTCCCACGCATAATTGTTATTATGATTTTGGCATGTCTGTCCGTTTGTCCGTCTATCCGTTCGTCTATGGCTTTTCGAAAGAATAATAAATATGATATCATAAATGGAAGAAATCCTGAAACCCGTGGTATTGTCATACAAAATTTACAATACTTTAAATGTTCTGAGAAAACGTTTAGAGCCAATTTGTTCTTGTCCTGAAAAATTACCTGCAAAATGAATCATATAAATTAAACCAATTCATTTGTTGAATCGAAAAATCTGAAACTTTACTTTGACACATCTTTTTTTTGGAAAAATAAGGTGAAAATGCCATACAAGCACTCACCTGACATTTGTCCACAAATTCTCACAATAATCAACCACTAAATTTATAAAAGAAACGCATAAATATGCTTACCTTATATTAAGAGGGATATACAAAGCGATGAAAACCCTGAAAACCACTTCTTAAACACTAAAAAACACTTTAAAATCACAACATGACACTCGCGCGCGACAGTGTCAAAACATCGTATACTTCATACTACCGCGATGTTTGACATCTCGAAACGATGAACAATCGACCCGCGATCTCGATGGCCGCGTTCGTTTCGCGATATTTTACGCGAGAAACGTGATATTTGCGATTTTTTTTATAATACATTTCCCACAATGAGACTTACAGTGGGAAGAAGACAAAAAATTATTACAAGCGACAGGAAAATCTACTACATCGAAATGAAACTTAGTGAATCGAGATTCTATAGTAAATGTTCCAAGAAATTACAAAATTCGTAAGAAATCATCGAAATGTTAATTAATTTCTTCGAGAAAAATGTCAAATGTATATAATTATGTTTGCTATTGATTGACAGTAACAAAAAGTCATTCCCTTGTCATGTTGATTGAAAATTTCAAAGATTTCACTTTATAGATAGCGAAAATGGAACGAATTTTTCTATAAAAAGGAGGTCATTTGTTAATTCTATTTTCAAGAGTCATAGTGTCCTCAATTTGCAATTTTTTCATCAGTGCTTAATAATATTTTTTGGACTTATAGTTTTCTTCGTTTTTTTTTATTTATCACTAGTAATTTCAGTTTTTTTTGTTTTTTGTTTTCATCATTTATTTTTTATTTCATTTAAAGTCAGTTCTTTTTCGTTCTTCAAAATTAAAGCCGTTCTGTCATTTTAGTTCAATTTCCTTTTCTGTTTTATCCGAAAGAATTAGTCTCCAGCGGAATTCGGGAATTATTAAAATCTCGACGTATTTTTTTTTGACATTTTACAATAAATTCAAGGTATTTATTTCAGATAAATCTTTGGTTAGGTGACGGGTATTAAGGTGTAAGATTGCATGCCAATTGTGTATTGGACATATTACACAAAATAACATCACCACATACTAAAAATTTATTGAATATAATTTCCTTGCGATTTCAGTTGTTTGTTCATAAATTTTCGTCAATTAATCAATTTATCAAGTATAAAACTGTGCCCACGCGGGTCACCTTTACACCACATGACAATTGATTCACGATTGACATTAACAATTTTTTTTATTTTTCAGCATTAAATACATTATAAGAATAGAAAGGAATTTGAAATAGTTATAATATAATTCTAGTTAAGAAATTTGAGCAGAATTAGTAAAAATTAAACCAGTTCTAGTGTATAATCAAAACAAAATATAATATAGTTAAATTGAATTGCAATTAGGTTAGTTTCTTTGACGTTAATTTGACTAGCCTAATTTTAGTAGTCAAAGAATTTTGCTAAATAAATCTAAATGAAT